>OW121799.1:1800000-1835000 GCA_933228885.1 Leistus spinibarbis
CTTATATACTTGGATGTTAGTCGTCGCTCGTAAGACCAAATTTGTGCCCTCTACTCCTCTGAAGGTACCGGAGCGATTCACTCCAAATTTGGTACACATATTATTTGGCATCCCATTTGAATCCGCTCGCAGTTTAAATCCAAACGCCCGTATACTTCCCGAGTTATAGGGCCCCAAAGTTTGGAGCCCCCCTTAATACTGCCCTTATAAAAATAATTGAAACACTTAAAAATTCTAAGATATTTTTTGCTACAAGATTTATTCATTTTGTTAATCCAAAGCCCGAAAAAAAAATTAAATATAATTTTGAATTTTAAAATATGCACTAAATTATGTTTTTATCAATATAATCTAAATTTGGTACTCATATTATTTGGCATCCAAATTGAATCCATAATAATTAAAAACCACTGCTCGCAACGCATATTTTACATAAGGGCGAGCTCTACGCGTTGGTGCGTTTTACGCGTACCAAATCTTGTTTAATTTTTATGGCCTTTTGGCTAAGAACTTGAAAAAATGTTATAGATATAAAAAGTCTTACAATTTTTGAAGAATATTAAAAAAAAAAAAAAATTAGTGCATATTTTATAATTAAAAAATAAAATATTTTCTTTATGGCCTTTGGGTTTACAATATAAAAAAAATTGTAGACATAAAATATACATACAGAATTTTCTGTAAAATCTTTGGATGTTTTAATTATTTTTATAAGGACAGTATTAAGGGGGCTCCAAATTTTGGGACCCTATATCTCGGGAAGTATACGGGCGATTGGATATAAACAGCGAGCGGCTTCAAATGAGATGCCAAATAATATGTGTAGCAAATTTGGTGGAAATCGCTCCAATACGTTTAGTGGTGCAGAGGGGACAAATTTGGTTTTACGACCGAGCGAGCAATGGAGGGACGACTAACATCCATGTATATGAGTTATATATTTTTGTGCATTCAGGGTGACAAGACAAATACTATTTGTTAAGGAAATTTTTGTTTGGAGAATGCTACAGACACACGACCATGTTTTAGCTCTTTTGTACTTCGTACGGCGAACTAAGAAACCTATTTTGGAAAATAAAATTTAAACCGGTAGTTAAAGTTCCTACTTGATATTATTATTTCCACACACAATCGATTGCTTTAGCATCTTCGGTACTTCGTACGGCGAGCTAAAAATTAAAACATCTACTATAGTGTAAGGCATTGCTGCTTGTACCTATCCTTAATTTTTATTATATAAAACATAAAACAGAGACTTCGGTAATTAAATGAACTTCGCGAACATGCAAAGAAAGACAACTTGACAGGCTTGCTATATCTACCTTTATATTGTAATGCGAAATATCAATAATTAGTAAGCTTTCAAGAACTACCTACCATTTAATGATCAAATATACGCAGTAATTAATAAGTTTGGTAATCATAAAAAATGTCGAACTCGTGATTTAAATGGAAGTTCACGTTTTGACTTTCCCTGAAACTTTATATTCGGAATGACGTCTGTGTGTCTGTGAACGCTGTAGAGCCAAAACTGTGGAGCGTAAAATTGTGAAGCTTCAACCTTAAAATTTGTATATGGTGTGGTGTATATGGTCTGGTATTTTGATTTGTATGATGTTTATTTTTTGAAAAGAATATACAAACCGAAAGTACGTATTTACTCTATGCACATTAGTCCTTTCTCTAATATCACTAAATCGTCAATGATAGTTATGTTTATAATGAAAGATATGCATATTTCGCTCAACTTTTGTTTGAAAAGTATCTTCAAATAATGTACCAGTTACGAGAAAACTGCTACGGCAAATCTTTAATTTTTTATTTATGTTGACATAGATACTCATGTATAGAGATTATATTTCATAAATCGTATGAAATATGCCTCACAATATTTTGACAGAGAAACAAAATACACTCAAATAATTTGATATTTATTATATGGCATCAATAGATCGACTGAGAACGTGTTTCGAGCGTTTGGTTATTGAACATTAATATTGAAAGACAGTGTGTACATATTCAATATAATATTTAAATATATTGATAATGTGAATATTAAACAAACAATTTATATTTTATATTGAAGAATAGTATTTTATAACTTAATAATATAATAAGTTAAATGGTACAATTTCAGAGTAATACCGTGGAGTATTGGTTGGTATGACAGTTTGTTTAGGATATATATTTCTAGTGAAAACTACGTATAAGAAAGTCGAGAGCAGGCCACTTCACGTGTTTTAATTGAAATCGCATTACATATCGCATAAATTTGTAAATTGTATCCCAAAAATAATGATATCGATCATGTAATTTTTTGATTTTTCTTTCTTGAATGTATATAAAGTATGACCTATTATATTCATGAAAAAGTTCAAACTCTAGTTTTTAACGTAAATATACGTTATTTTGGTCATCCTTTAATCAAATATAACTTTTTTCGGAATAACTTGTGTATGCGTGTGTTTGTGAATGCTCTTCTAAAGATCATTTGTGGTAGGAAAAATTAGGAAACTTTAAACTTGTATCCCCTACAAGATGTCGTATCTAGGAAACGCATGTATCTAGGGATGACATTAATTGCAACTACAGTTATAGTCGAATTTACTTATTTAAATATTCATTGCGCCATGCCACTCTAATGACAATAACTACGTAGATGTTGTTTCATTACGATAGCAGTTCATGTACAATTATAGTTGGTGAAAAATAATATTTTAGTGTAACATTTCATTTTTCGTTGTAAGTTATATCTTGTACTCGTATATTTATGAAACTGTTTGGTTAATTTAATTTTATGAGTTAGTATACATGTCCTACTCTTTTGAAATGATATTGAGTTAAATTTTCCAAGTTAACAATGTGGTTTTACATTACAATTTATTTTAAAAAATTGCATATAATATATGATATGCAATCTGAGAATTTTAGTCAGGACTAATAAATTGTATAATTCCGCCTGCTAATCATTTTTCGTAAAATTACATAAAACTGTTCGACAAATAGATGCTTATGTTATGAAATTATTTCCACAATATCACCAATCTGGTATACGAGAATTACGTCAAACTTTATTTCAAAAATCATGTTTACATAGCAAACGAAAAAGTATTTTTATTTCATATATTTTGTTAATATTAAAAACGTTGCGTGATTCAACTTCTAACAAAAAAATATCTGGAAAATATTGCACTAATTGCTACTTCTTCTAATTGTTAGAAGGCGTTTAATAACCGTTATATTTCACTTTAATGCACTTTTATCTTTTCAAAAGTACACTATTTCATTTTATTTAATACGCCGTTGTAGTGGAATATTATTCTATTTTCTGACTTTTTCATTCTCGTTTATCCTTTAAAAACTGCATTATTTCACTTTTTCGACTGTGATTATTTTCGGAGTGCCGTCTGTGTGTGAACGCTCTAGAGCCGAAATTGTCTAACGTAAAATTGTGAAACTTCAAACTTAAGACTTGTATATGGTCTAGTTGTGCACCTCCAATTTTTGAAATGAATATTCAACCCGGAAATGCATGTTTACTGTATGCATTTTTTGTTCTATTTCCAATATCACTAGAACGGCTGCACTTATGGCAAAAATAGTTATGTTCATAATGAATGATATTAATATTTCGCATAACTTTTATTTGAAAAGATTCTTTAAGAAATGTATCAGTTACAAGAAAACCGCAATGTAAAATCTTAATATTCTTATTTATATTGTCATGGAAATACATATGTAAGAACTTAACTTATGATTATCGTATTATTTATGCCTGAAGTAATTTGACATATAAATTATCAATATATCGATAAATGATTGATTATCATTTTTTGGAAATACGAAATTATAATATTTAATAATTTTTATGGCTATTGGGTTAAGAATATGAAAAAATCTTATAGAAATAAAATATCTTAGAATTTACAGTAGAATTTTTGGGTATTTTAGTTATTTTCCTAAGGGCAGCATTAAGGGGGGCTTCAAATTTTGGGGCCCTATAACTCGGGAAGTTTACGGGTGTTTGAATCTAAACTGCAAGCGGCCGAGCGAGCAGCGACTAAAGCCTGAATTACATTATCTAAGTTTCATACTAGAAAGTAGTACAAGTTTAAATACCAGAATCTAGTATGAAAAAAGTATAATGTAAACTAGTTTGTGTACTAGATACTTTTTACAAACTAGGTCCGGACCTATTTTGCTTCCAAGTTAGATACTTTGACATGCGCACTAACCACTATTGTGTAAGGTACCAACCACGGAACTAAATACGCTCGACGCTTTGACATTTTATTTGAGTTTGTTTTTCACTCGAATAAAATATGGCTTTAAACAAAAGAAATTTTCACGCGTTTTGTATTTCTACGACTCATTTTACTAAACTATCAAAATCTAACCTAAAAAAGATTGCGCTGTCAAATGTCACAAAATACAATTCGGTTGGTAGAACTGATTTAGACAAGGAACACGATTATCTCTATTTACATCACACTTTACTTTACTATTTTGTATCCAAGTTTCATACTAGATTCTAGTATTAAAACTTGTACAATTTTCTAGTATGAATAAAGTATAATGTAATTCAAGCTTAACATGCAATCCTAGTAGGTATACAAGTATTTTTTGATCCGAGAATGCTACAGACACACGACTGAATGCTTTAGCTTCTTCGGTACTTCGTACGGCGCCGGCGTGCTAAAAATGAAAGTTAGGAATATGCTATGCCATTTTCATCGTATCTTTGTAAATGTCAACGACAGTAGAACACATGCATTACAATGCAAATGTTGTCCGATAGCTTACCCGAATGATCATTTCCATAGCCAAGTGAACTCAACCGCTGGCGACGTTGGTTTCACAAATGCAGAAATTGTCGGAAGCAATAAAACATGAAATACGAAACAAGGTTTAATATAGGTACTTACTTGTGAGATGCAACTAAAAATACGGATCCTCCGCCACTGCGTGCGGCCGTCGTCGAGTTTTCTCAACTCCAGGGCATCGGAGCGAGCGAGTCGAAACCTCGGTGTTCAGTTCGCGCCAGCGACTCGTCGTCGTTGTCGCTGTTGAGAGCAAATTCTATAAACGGTTCTGTGTTCTTGCGTGCATACGTATTTATATATCTCGCGCTGGGATCACTGCATGTGTGTGACTCGACCCGTATGGCAATCACGCTAAATTCTATTTATTCCATGTGGTTTTGAACTGTACATTCGCGGGTTCAACGGCAACGGCAACGGGAACGGGAACGGCAAGACCGTCAACATGAGGTGTCTGTGTTTACTTTTGTTGTTCGGGGTGTTCGGGGTGGTGAGCGCTCAACAGCAAATACGGAGACCTGGACCTGCCGCTAGTGCTGCTTGTCCACCGAAATGTATGTGTTTTCGCAGAACTGTCAGGTGTATGTTGTTGCAATTGGACAAAATACCGAAAATTAGTAATCACAATGCTATACTGTAAGTATTTATTTATAGCTAGTATTCATAGAATCTCCGTTAAAGGTACTTTGCAATAACATTGAGAAAGATAAACAGATATCGCCAATTGTGTTCATAGATCTAAGGAGATATTAATAAAAGAGTTAGATAAACAGAAATATAAAGTTTTTTGTTGCAAAGTTTGGAATGGAAGTGTTTAGAGATTTTAAAACTATTGTTTTCTTTTTAAACACGTTATGCAAACTGCAATTGCACAAACAGTTCGCGAAATTATAAAACATATTAATAATAGCTTCCTGCAATTCTACTTTTATATGAGGAATGAACTATATGCATATTATTTATACGTTTTTATACTTTTTGTCTTATATAACTGCTATATTTACAAATATCATTTAGTAAAAGATCAAATTCTATATTTATGTAAAATTTTCAAATAGTTCTGCCGCTTATCAACATTTCATGTATGAACTTTGTAGTCAAAAATGACCTAAATATCAAATTTCTTATTACTAATTTCAACTTTCAATCATAATTTATAGTATACGTAGTATTCGCTTTATTCTGGTGTAGATATTATAAAAATATTACAATATGCGCTCGGTTATATGAAATATTACAAACGAATTCATAAAAATCAATCGAAAGTTTATTTTAAAATATTTTATTTATGTTATATGTTTATTATAGTACATGAAAATATTTGATGATTTGTTTTGGCACTTTCTTGGCAGCCAAACGTTTTACTAATTCCTTTTCCCTGCATTTATAATCCATTTTATAGAACATGTATTAATATTTGACTATTATAGTGGATGATACATACGAGTATAATGAAATATTTAAATAACCGAGTGCCTTTTCTTATTTTTAATGGATTCTATAAACGTTTTCTTTAGAAATGGTTTATTTGAACTTTCTTGGACGAATTCTAAATGAAAGTGGTTTCTCAAAAAACCGATTATTTATTGGAAAATTGTTTTTAAATTTTACAAAATTGTTTCGTGACGTGACAATCGCGCTATCAATGAACGTCAACATTTATAACAAGCATTAATTGTATTTTTATTTTCGTATACGCAGTAATAAGTAAGTCTTGTAATAATGAAAATTTACGAACTCGAGATTTCAACGGATATACACGTTTTGAGCTTCCCTGAATCGAATGTGACTATTTACAGAATGACGTCTGTGTGTCAGTCTGTGAACGCTCTAGAGCCAAAACTGTTGAATGTATATTTTTCGAAAAGAATATTTAAACCGGAAGTTAATGTATTTTTTGTCCTTTCTCCCAATATCACTAGAACTTATGACCAAAATAGTTAAATTTATAATAAAATATAGGAATATTTCGCAAAAGTTTTCTTTGAAAAGTTTTTTCAAAAATTATACCAGGTACGACAAAACTGCTACGAAAAATCTTAAATATCTTATTTATGTTGCCATTGATACGCATGGATGCAGACTACGTTTGCAGGGAAACAAAATAGACTGAAATTATTTATATTTGTCATTTTCCACCAGTTAACATAAATATTACAGAATCAACATATATTTTAAATAGATTTTATATATTAAGATACAATGTTTGAAAACGTAATAATAATAAGCTAAATTGTACAATATTAGAGTATTACTGTTGTTGGTTTGCCAGTTTATTTGGAATATATATATATATATATATATATATATATATATATATATATATATATATATATATATATATATATATATATATATATTTCTAGTGAAAACTACGTATAAGAAATTCGAGAACAGGCCACATTTTTAATAATATAAATATCTATAATCTTTGATGGTATGTCCAGGGTAGGACACTGCAACTTTTTATTAGTGATTTTTCTTAAAATTCATCCTGCAAATTTCAATGTCAAAGTCACATACATATGTATTAAATTTTAAAAATACAATGTCAAACATTTGTTTCAGATGAGAAAATTTAATTGAAATTGTGCAACAATTTTTAAGATACAAATATTTGTTATTTAATTTAAATTGAATAATTGAACAAATGTTAAACTCACTATTTAATGTATGAATGCAATATTCATTTTTACTTACTTATAGGTATGTACGAAGGGCGTTCAATAAGTTCTCGGTATTAGTATTAAATAAAAGTACTAGAAATAATTTTGTTTTATTTTTACTTTCCTTTACGAAGTAATAAGTAAGTCTTGTAATCATGAAAAATTTCGAACTCGAGATTTTAACGGATATACATGTTTTGACCTTCCCTGAATCGAATGTGACTATTTTCGGAATGACGTCTGTCTGTGTGTCTGTAAACGCTCTAGGGCCAAAACTGTCGAACGAAAAATTATGAAACTTCAAACTTAAGACTTGTGTATGCCCTAGATGTGCACCTCCTATTTTATAAAGAATATTCAAACCGGAAGTGCATCTTTACTCTATACATTTTTTGTTCTATCTCCAATACCACTAGAACGGCTACACTTACGGCAAATATGTTATGTTCATAATGAAAGTTATTATTATTTCGAACAACTTTTGTTTGAAAAGTTTCTTCAAAAGATGTGCCAGTTGCGAGAAAAATGCTACGGAACATTATAAATATCTTGTTTACGTTGCCATGGATTAGCATGTAGCTTAATAATAAACAATTTCAGGGTATTAGTGTGTGGAATATTAGTATTTTTTGACAGTTTGTATAGGATATATATTTCTAAGGACCACTACGTGATAGAAAGTCGAATGCAGGCCATTCCTCATTTTTGTTTGTAATTTGTGTACTGAAGTATGATCGCGTTTATATATTTAGTTAATGCGAAGCCAACTCGCTATCATGTTATTTTTGAAATTGCTTAAGACAAACCATCAGGTCCATCTAGTTCGAGGTAATACCGGTCAGGTTTATTCCGAGGATATCTGATATTAAATTTAATTTAATGTGCATATTTTATTCCGCTTGAATGCATGTAACTCCCGATATATTATATTATTGATAGGGGACACTGGAATAAGATAATGACATTTTTAAAACCAGTTTCAATTAATTTTTATACTATTTACTATATACATATATATATATATATATATATATATATATATATATATATATATATATATATATATATATATGTATGAATATATATATATATATATATATATATATATATATATATATATATATATATATATATATATGTATATATGTATATGTATATATGTATATATATATATATATATATATATATATATATATATATATATATATATATATATCCATTATATAATAATCTATATAACTTTGTTATTTGTAATAACCACTATTATAATAAGTAAAATTAAAACTGCAATGCAAGGATTATTTTACGATACGAAATACATCTGTAGCAAAACCTATAGAAGTTGAAATGAATAAATTAGCAGCATCATGTAGTAAAAACCAAATTTTAGTTTTTCTTCTTAAAGAGGGAGGAGTTATATACAGACACAGCCTGTATTGCACAATATTTCACCATAATAATAAATGTCTCATCATAACCCTTAGTCGGCAAATGGTAATCAAAGTAGCAAGAAATATAACAATCATCGCTGTAAATGAATATAATATGTTTGTCAAATATACTTTAGTCTTTGTAGAACATCTCTTGATGTAACATACGAATTGTATTTAAGACGATGAGAAACCCATGTGAAAAACGACGTTTTTCTGCGCCTTCACACAGCCCTTATTTTTGTTAGTATCGAATTTTAAAAAAATGTTCTACGTTTGGAAAGAATGAAACTCTGAAATGATCGTATTAAAATTTTCAATTTTGGTTCCACTTTTTAAATAAAAATGTATAAATATGTCCAATTTTTAAACAATTCTTACAGATATATGTAAGCCAAATTCAAAAATCTAATCCGATCATTTCAAAGTTTGTTATTTCATTTCACATCATTGAAAATTTAAAATTTTTTCTATTTAAAACGAACTCCCTGTGAAGGCGCAGAAAAAGTACTTTTTCGTGTTATTTCTCTAAAATGTGTGACTGTTGCAGGGCGCCTCTATCGTTTATAAAATTAACTATATTGCTAGAAGTGAATTGGCACCGCCCAGTACAATATTTTCAAAAGTATTTATACGATGAAATATATTTCATAGACAGCATGTAGTATTTTGTTCTAATAAAATAATATACAATCGAGAATTATATAAGGTGGTACATTTGAATTTCTAGGGTCTTATTCAATAATGTGTTACACTAATTTTTTATAGGTTGAAGTTAGAGAGTAGTTCATTATAAATTCCTCGCCCCTGAATTAATTATATATATATTTATTAAAATTCAGAGTGAACTACCCTTAGTTCAACCCTTAAAAATTGAGTTCGACAATCTATATATATATATATATATTGAATCAGATACAAGGAACTCTTGAGCGCAAGGAATTCAAATTGGCCATTCTTAATTTGCTAGTATTACCCTCTACCCTTAAAAGGACAAAATTAGAAGAATTTCTTAAATCTGAAATAATATTCGGCAATTCCGCTTAACATGAAAGTGACCAAAGAAATATTTAAGATGGGGTAGGTTTATCCCTTAAAAAATTACCCCTCATATATGCATGCCGCACATCTATGTATACAAATTTGAGCTCAAGGAATTCAAATTTGCCATTGTTATCTTCCTTGGATACCCTCTACCCTTAAAAGGACAAAATTAGAAAAACTTCTTAAATCTGAAATAATATTCGGCAATTCCGCTTAACGTGAAAGTGACCAAAAATAAATTAGAGAAGATATTTCTTAAAGCCACCCCTCATATATGCATGCCGCAAAAAAAATTGAGCTCAAGGAATTAATATATATTCCTCCAAATAATTAATACAGCGAGCCGAAGATGTTGGTGCCTATGATACCTATATTTATTATATTATCATATATTTTTACTAATGATAATGCCCAAAACTGTTTATATTTTTTTGTTTATTTGTAATAGCAGGGTGCTTAGAATCCATGCATAAGAGCATGACTCACATTCGTCAACACAAGTTAATATTATTTTAAATCGCAACAATTACTACAATGTTCTATTTCAATTTTATAAAATTATGAGTTCACTTTGTATCTAGCTCTGTTAGCAGCAAGTTAGTTTTACATAAAAAGTGAGATGACATGTTCTGGTTGAAGAACATGGAAGAAAAATTAGTTAAATTTTATACAAATTGCCTTCTACCTGAGTTAGTAGATCCACGAATACCACGTAACGGACATATAAGGGATCCTGATTACATAATTGCAGCAATGCGAGAAAAAGAAAATAAAAAAACTGTTAATCGAAAATTATTTTAAAATTTCCATATAAGAAAAACATCGTAAATTTTTGAATATTTAAACCTAAATATTGGGGTCCTATAACTCCGGGAAAATACGGGCGATAGAATTTTGACTACGGTCGAATTCAAATGGGATGCCAAAAAATATGTGAATACCATCTTTGGTTTAAATCGCTCCGGGTTCTTCAGATCTTCCTGTATCTCAAATGGCTAAAAACGGCCCCATACCTTCAGAGATGATGTGCGGCCACAAATTTCGTAGTGAAATGGTAGACCAATTATCATTCATATACATATCTATTCTGTTGTTATTCTTATAATATATAAAAAAATATTATTTGTTGTAAATATAATTCTATTATTATAATATATGTTTTTTTTTTTTAAATAATAAACGTATTTTTCAATATTGAATATATAACTCATTTTTCTGAAACTGAAAAAAAACGTTCCAATAATTATAATATATTGTATGAGCATTCTTGTTTGTATATTTTAGAACGATATCGTTATTTGTGTATGTAGAATAATAATGCATATTTAAATAAAAGAACACTTGGTTGTGCCAACCACTATTTCCATTAATAATAATGCATAGTTGTGTAAAAATCAGATACGAAGCATACGGAGAGTCAATTTAATTCTGAGTGTACTTTGTGCTCCCACTCCGTTGAGTGACCCACAACGTCACACAATTAGCACCGCCCAACAAGCTACACGTGCTATACTGCCCTAACACCCGACCCGTCCCTCACGTGCATGCAAGACGGGTTGCTCATCCTCTTAAATATAAATTACTTTTAAAACATAATCTTGCTTTCTTTAAAAATGTATGTGTGTGCCCCATTACTTCCCGTCGGTTTTTAAACCCTATAATAAGTTCTATACTGTTGATGTTAAAGTGGCCAAGCTGTTCAGTTATAAATCATTCGGCTGTCAATATGAGTGGTCTTCTTTTGCTGTAATAACCATTGTGACCTTTGGCAAAATGATCGTGTGCCCAACGGCTTAGCAGTTTGGTTCCTAAACCTAAAAAAAGGACCCTACTTTTTGAATATCATCAAAATATACTCTTTTTTGTAATGTATATATATATATATAGCATCTTACAGCAACTACCATTAAAATGATCATTTTGAATGTTTTAATAATACACAATTGGTTTGATTGTGCAGGTCATATGTTTTTTCACCGCCAATCATCTTGAATAATATAAATCAGACAGTGACATTCCACAATAATTAGATATGATCTATTCAAAAAACAGTAGTTATTAAAAGGTTTTCTACGTAGAGTTGCTGGACAGATGATATGGTTTAGTGTTGTGGATAGGATGTCGAATGAAATATTATCAAACCAATTTATGTGGTCGTTGTACATAGAATAACAAGATTCGGTACGTACAACGCACCGATGCGTTCAGCTCGCCTTATGGGTAAAATATACGTCTGACAAGTTATGTCATAATTTGTCGCCTTTTGGTCGTACATTTGTCGTGAAAAGCAAAATTTTGTCTAGGCAGAATATAAAGTAAAGCTAAATAATATACCAATTGCCAACCAAATGTAAGTGATTCATTCGCCTAAAGAGTGTATTATATAGTATAAAGGATTGTTCACGGGAAAACATTCAGAAATTATAAGTAATAATTCCAGTTTGTTGTATGACATACAAAGTTAACGTTCACAACAACAAAATGTATCATACATTGTGTTAATTTTGTTGCTTGGAATGTTAGCATTGCTTGTCATAATACAAACTAGATTGTTATTTGTAATTTTGTAATCTTAATTACTATTTGGTTCGCTCTGAACACGCCTTAACTAATACTGCCCTTATAAAAATAATAAATAAACTTAAAAATTCTACTAAAAATTCTAAGATATTTTATCTAGCAGTTTTTTTCATTTTCTTAACCCAAAGCCCGAAAAAAATTATTAAATATTATAATTTTTAATTTTAAAATATGCACTAAAAGTTTTTTTTTTATCAATATAATCTAAAATTAAATGTAAGACTTTTTATATCTATAACATGTTTTCAAATTGTTAAACAAAAGGCCATAATAATTAAAAACCACTGCTCGCAACGCATATTTTACCAAAAGGCGAGCTCTGCGCGTTGGTGCGTTTTACGCGTACCAAATCTTGTTATATTTATAAGCAATTCCGTAAATAGTATAGTTCCCAAAAACAATAATCTGATAAGCTCAGTAACAGAGCTGGCACCAGTACTGAAAAAAAGTATTTAAATACTAAATACTCAATTCTTCTAAAAAAGTATTTGAAATACTAAATATCAGTATTACATAAAATATTTTTACTTTCTTTTACAGAGTAATAAGTAAGTATTGCAATCATGAAAAATTTCGAACTCGAGATTTCAACGGATATACATGTTTTGACCTTCCCTGAATCGAATGTGACTATTTTCGGAATGACGTCTGTCTGTCTGTGTGTGTGTGTGTGTGTCTGTGAACGCTCTAGAGACAAAACTGTCGAATGAAAAATTATGAAACTTCAAACTTAAGACTTGTATATGCCCTAGATGTGCACCTCTTATTTTTGAAAAGAATATTCAAACCGGTAGTACATGTTTACTCTATACATTTTTTGTTCTATCTCCAATATCACTAGAACGGCTACACTTACGGCAAAAATAGTTAGGTTCATAATGAAAGATAATAATATTTCGCACAACTTTTGTTTGAAACATTTCTTCAGTTATGAGAAAACTGCTACGAAAAAACTCAAATATCTTATTTACGATACCTACACTTGTGACAAATTTTATTATTTTTAAATCGTATCAACCATGAGTTACATCTTTTGTTTCTTGTTTATTGAAAACAAACAAGCATTACATTGACAGTTATCTGTATGAATTATTATTTAAAATATTGATTTCTTATTAGAATAAATTGTATCAGGTAAATTATTATAGAAACAATTTATATTATATATTTGCTGACATAATTAATTAACAATTTCAGAGTTTTACTGTGAAATTTGACTGTTTAAGAGTGAGTACGATAAGTACTTCAAATTCAGATCCATTATAAATTAGTATAGTTATCCAGTTATTTTCATTATATTATATATATATATATATATATATATATATATATATATATATATATATATATATATATAAATATATATATATATATAAATATATATATATATATATATATATATATATATATATATATATAGGGGGAGCTCTGCGCGTTGCACAGTGGAGTATTTGTATGAAAAACCCGGTCAAAAGTCGAAATCACAAATCTAGTCGAAATATAAACAAATCGGCATATTCTTTAAGAAGAATGACTGGCCCGTCAAACTGTTGCCATATAAGGGCGCCAAATGTTTATTTACATACGTAAATTAAATCAGAACCCAGTCATTGTAAGTAGCGAATGCGCTGAGTAACGACAAAGCTATAATAAAGTACGCAATTGTTTTGTAATTTGTGTTTGTTGGTCTTTGAATTTTTGAAAAACAAAAACGATTTTGATATGGTAGTAGAAGGTATGTACTTTACTTTGAATCAATATTTAATTTGCAATTAAAATAATAAGTTTACGAATAATATTAGCAAGTCCTATAAATGTGTGATATTTTTTGCATCAAACTTTCGTATAAAAGTGTTTTTGAGTACCTGTCGCGTCTTGTCGCGTTATTTCTTTTGTACGCGCATAATATTCAGACTATTCTTTAATCAATTGCGAAGAAAAATCTTCCGCACTCTTCCGCCATTTTGTGTACCATTAGTTTAAATATTAAGAGTAAAAGAGCATATATTGCACAGTCATTTGGTCGTTTCACTTCAGACTTAATTTTTTTTTTTGATAATTTGATTAAAAATGGGACAAATATGAAATATTTAAAAATAATTAGTTTGTTTTCTCGTTGGGGGTGGGTGAGTTACACCCCAACTCAGAGGTTCAAAAAAGAAAGAAAGAAAGTGACTATGGGAACGTGTCGATCGTCGAATTCTACTCCAAAAAACCCCTATAACGTTAATTTTGCTTTAATACCCTCCTAGTTACAGGGGGTTGAAAACGTTGATTTTCAAGCAAAAACACTGATAAGCAAATTACTCAAAGAGGATCACATTTTCGAAAATGTTTGCTATGACATAAAAGTTAGCTTATGAAATTACAAAAATAATTCATGAAATAAAAATTTGTTTAGGCTCATCGTTGCTGAGATACAATTAATGTTAGGTGCAATTGAACATAACCCTGAAAAGATCACGCTCTTCAAATAGTCGTAACTCTAGTTTAAAAAATACTTTTCAATATGTGACATGCACCAAATTAAAGCTATATATAGTAGCTTATTATCATATAATATTGTTTCTTATTTAATAATATTTGAATAAAATCTATAAAATAATTTTGACCGGTTATTTCATACAAATACTCCACTGTGCGTTGGTGCGTTTTACGCGTACCAAATCTTGTTATATCTATAACATTGTTTCCAAATTGTTAACCAAAAGGCCATAATAATTAAAAACCACTGCTCGCAACGCATGTCTTACCTAAAGGCGAGCTCTACGCGTTGGTGCGTTTTACGCGTACCAAATCTTGTTTTGAATAAAACTTTTAGAATATTCCGGTAGAAAAATAGTCAATGTATGCTTGTCTAGTTTTGAATTTTTAAATTTGTCATCTCAATAAAAACTATGGACATTTGAAAATAGGGTAAATATAGAACAATATAAAAAATAATCTAAGCAAAATATTGAAAATCGAAAACTAGAGAAGCATAGAGTAGTATTGGCTATCTGAAAAATAAAAATTTCATTCATTTTAATGTTGTAATAAAGGAGTTTTAAGGGTTCGACGAAACCTTGTTTAGCTATGTGTGCAGCGGGTATGGGGAATCCTCTTCATTACATTTCAAAATGAATATGAACAAAAGTCAAAAATTAGCTTAATATTTTTAGCTCGCAGTACGAAGTACCGAAGAAGCTAAAGCATTCGGTCGTGTGCCTGTAGCATTCTCGGATCAAAAAATGTCATTAAGAAAAAGTGCTCGTCTCGTCGCCCTGAATCCAAAAATGTATATAACTTATATACTTGGATGTTAGTCGTCACTCGCTCGCTCGCTCGGTATCTCGTAAGACCAGATTTTGTGCCCTCTAAACCTCTGAAGGTATCCGAGCGATTCACACCAAATTTGGTGCACATATTATTTGACATCCCATTTGAATCCGCTCGCAGTTTAAATCCAATCGCTCGTATAATTCCCGAGTTATAGGGCCCCAAAATTTGGAGCCTCCCTTAATACAGCCTTTATAAAAATAATTAAAACACTTACAAATTTTACTAAAAATTCTAAGACATTTCATGTCTACAGGATTTTTTCATATTGTTAACCCAAAGCCCAAAAAAATTATTTATTATTATAATTTTGAATTTTAAAATATGCAGTAAAAAATTTTTTTTTATCAATATTATTTACGAAAAATTGTAAGACTTTTTATATCTATAACATTTTTTCAAATTATTAGCCAAAAGGCCATAATAATTAAAAATCACTGCTCGCAACGCATATTTTACCTAAAAGCGAGCTCTACGAGTTGGTGCGTTTTACGCGTACCAAATCTTGTTTGATGTGATAAATGATTCTTTCCTTTCTTCAAATAATCTTAACAGTAATTTACTATATTTTAAATCGTTTTTTTCTGGACTTTCTAATATACTTAAATTATTATTTGATACTAAATAAAGACAACTACATTTTTAATTCAATTTCAGTTGAGGGCACTACTTACACTACTGAAAGTGTGAAATCATGACACAAGTCTTTCAATTTGTTCAAACAAACCTATTGATTTGCATAACGAACATTCATGCGCCATCGTATCACAATTTTCCATTTTATTTTTGGGTAATGAGTTGTTTCTCATTATGACGCTTGACGTTTATTTGACATAAGCGCCAAATCTGACAGCAAAACAAGATTTGGTACGCGTAAACCGCACCAACGCGCAGAGCTCGCCTTTAGATAAAATATGCGTTGCGAGCAGTGCTTTTTAATTATTATGGCATTTTGGTTAACAATTTGAAAAAAAAATTGATATAAAAAGTCTTACAATTTTTAGCTCGCCGTATGTAGTACCGAAGAAGCTTAAGCATTCGGTCGTGTGTCTGTAGCATTCTCGGATCAAAAAATTTCATTAAGAAAAAGTGTTCGTCTCGTCGCCCTGAATCCAAAAATGTATATAACTTATATACTTGGATGTTAGTCGTCACTCGCTCGCTCGTAAGACCAAATTTGTGCTCTCTACTCCTCTGAAAGTACCGGAGCGATTCACTCCAAATTTGGTACACATATTATTTGACATCCCATTTGAATCCGCTCGCAGTTTAAATCCAATCGCCTGTATACTTCCCGAGTTATAGATCCCCAAAATTTAGAGCCCCCCTTAATACTGCCCTTTTTTATTTAAATTACTTTAAATACATTTTTTTTACTTAAGTACTTTTTTGTTACTTTAAGTACCTGAATGTATTTAAAGTAATTTTTCATGAAAAAAAAAAAACTTTAAATACAGTATTGAATATTAATTTACAAAAGTATTTAAAGTACTTAATATACATAAAGTACTACTTCCAGTACTTTTACTTTAAGTAATACCCAGCTCTGCTTAGTAATAGAATCATATTGGATTTTTGATAAGTAGTTTACCTATTATAACGTAATGCTACGTTGGCGTTATTTTGAAAACATTTTATTCTAATAAAAATCTTAAAATATTTACGGAATTCTTTATAAATATGAAAATGACTAATATTTCATATATATATATATATAATAACATTTTAAATAATACTTTAATATTACCTGTTTTTTATTACATGTATTGAAACCATTTTAAAGCTATTTTGAACTTTAAAAATGGCTACTTAAAATAATATGAACGTGTATGATTTAGATCATTTTTCTGTATCTTCACATTCAAATGCCATTGTAGTATTGATTTTATTATCGTCTCCTTGAAAGATGAAGATGCGTTTTTACTATCTTGTCCGAAGGTCTCTACAAGCAAAACAACAGAAGATAAAATTATGAAACTTAACACATGTATATTTATGCGCAGAAGAAATCATCCTATATTTGAAAACTCGGTGTGAGCTAGAGAAAAACTTCTAAAAGATATTAAAATTTCCTACAACTTTTCTTTGAATATTTTTCAAAAGACGTACCATATACTGAAATTATCTTTTGAAATAAATATATTCATGAGTTGTATCCATGGTTACATCATATTTATTAAATTATTTCATGGCTATCTCGTATGCATTCTGTCAAAATTTAAACCAAAAGTACAGCAATATTATAAGAATCTAATTGCTCACACACTACTTGCAATAAAATCTTCATATTTCATCATTATACGTCCAAGAAAGTACTGCTTCTTTTACAGAGTAATAAGTAAGTATAGGGATCACCAAAAATATCGAACTCGAGATTTCAACGGATATACACGTTTTGAGCTTCCCTGAATCGAATGTGACTATTTTCGGAGTGACGTCTGTGTGTGTGTGTGTATGTGAACGCTCTAGAGCCGAAACTGTCCAACGTAAAATTATGAGACTTCAAACTTAAGACTTGTATATGGTCTAGTTGTGCACCTTTTATTTTTGAAAAGAATATTCAAACCGGCAGCGCATGCTTGCTCTATGCATTTTTTGTTCTATTTCCAATATCACTAGAACGGCTGCACTTACGGCAAAAATAGTTTTATTCATAATGAAAGATATTAATATTTCGCACAACTTTTGTCTGAAAATTATTCTTCAATAAATGAACCAGTTACGAGAAAATTGCTACTAAAATTATCTTGCTTACGTTGTCATGGATATGAATGTAGCTTAATTAATCGGATCATCTGCGCCTGTCAATATTTCGACATTTCAGAATATTTCTGTAGAGGATTGGTTAGTTTACAAATTTGTATTGGTATAATTTTCCACACATTCACTTATATAAGGTAAGCTTGGTTTTCATATTGTATCTGTTGGATTATTATTTCTTAATATTATATTTTGATAATCAATAAATATTGATGATACAATATTTGATAACAAAATAAAAACTATAAAATATTGCTCGCTCGCTCGCTCGTAAGACCAAATTTGTGCCCTCTACTCCTCTGAAGGTACCGGAGCGATTCACTCCAAATTTAGTACACATATTATTTGGCATTCCATTTGAATCCGCTCGCAGTATAAATCCAATCGCCCGTATACTTCTCGAGTTATAGGGCCCCAAAATTTAGAGCCCCCCTTAATACTGCCCTTATAAAAATAATTGAAACACTTAAAAATTCTAATAAAAATTCTAAGATATTTTTTATCAACAAGACTTTTTCATTTTGTTAACCCAAAGCCCAAAAAAAATTATTAAATATTATAATTTTGAATTTTAAAATATGCACTAAAATTTTTTTTTTCAATATAATCTAAATTTGGTACACATTATTTGGCATCCCATTTGAATCCGCTCGCAGTATAAATCCAATCGCCCGTATACTTCCCGAGTTATAGGGCCGCAAAATTTAGAGCCCCCTTAATACTGCCCTTATAAAAATAATTGAAACACTTAAAAATTCTACTAATAATTCTAAGATATTTTATATCTACAAGATTTTTTCATTTTGTTAAACCAAAGCCCGAAAAAAATTATTAAATATTATAATTTTGAATTTTAAAGTATGAACTAAATTTTTTTTTATCAATATAATCTAAAATTAAATGTAAGACTTTTTACACCTATAACATATTTTCAAATTGTTAACCAAAAGGCCATAATAATTAAAAACCACTGCTCGCAACGCATATTTTACCTAAGGGCGAGCTCTACGCGTTGGTGCGTTTTACGCGTACCAAATCTTGTTATTATATTATTACTGTTTTTGAATGTTATAAAATATGAGTGGCACTAAATGAGTACTCGGACTATTCCGATACTATTGCGAATCGCGTATAGATAACTAAATCGAGTAACGATTAGTTTCGTCTTACGTCGACTTTTTCTTTTGTCAGTATTTTGCTCTAGCTTCAAAATTCTGCTGTTGATATGCATATACGTGTTTTTACTGCATTTACCACTACTGTCGCAGATGTGTGACAGATAACATGACCTGTACAATGCCGACTTATTACGAAGACCAATAACTTTTCATCATTATATATTTTTATTTAAAGTATGTTAATAACAAGAAAAGACAGAATTGATTTTGGACTCATGTACAGTTTGTTGTTGTTTGATTTATTTTATTTAAAAGAGAGAGAGCATCCGTCACCAAGGGCACACTGCATCATTCAGCAGAGAGTAGACGAACCCTGTCCGTCACTGCAATTTTTTTCGCGCTCTTTCCGATATTTTAAACATAACCAATAAGTGTGAGATCCAAGAAACATGATAAACTCATCTCACTCAATCCAGCCTTTAACCCGCCCCTTGCAGTTGCCTTGTATTAGGTTATGCTATGCCATGCCATCGCATGATGAAATATGGCGTGATAATAAGTATTTTGTTGCAACGATTTTAAATTTAATAACTGGCTATGAGGATACTACAGACTTCATTTTAGAAACGTGATTAAATTTAACAAATTACAGGGTGTTAAATCAGAAAGGTTGTCTTGTCAAGCCAACATGCTGATGCTGATCTTTATCTGGAGCAGTAGCATTTTCTTCGCTTGACACGGTGTTCATTTTACAATTAGCACTATTTTTAGATCGCCGTACGTAGTACCGAAGAGGCTAAAGCATTCGGTCGTGTGTCTGTAGCATTCTCGGATCAAAAAATGTCATTAAGAAAAAGTGTTCGTCTCGTCGCGTCGCCCTGATTCCGAAAATGTATATAACTTATATACTTGGATGTTAGTCGTCGCTCGCTCGCTCGTAAGACCAAATGTGTGCCCTCTACTCCTTTGAAGGAGCGATTCACACCAAATTTGGTATAAATATTATTTGGCATTCCATTTGAATCCGCTCGCAGTTTAAATCAAATCGCCAATATACTTCCCGAGTTATAGGGCCCCAAAATTTGGAGGCCCCCTTAATATGTCCTTATAAAAATAATTAAAACACTCAAAAATTCTACTAAAAATTCTAAGATATTTTATGTCTACAATATTTTTCATATTGTTAACCCAAAGCCCAAAATTATTAAATATTATAATTTTGAATTTCAAAATTTGAACAATTCGGAAAAAGTGCTATGCAGATTATTTTGATTTTTGTCTCTAGTTACACCTGAATGATGTAGTTATCAATTGAAAGAAAAAAACCTAGTCTTTACCTTCATTAAACATTTTTCAAGCACACCGTGTTGTTTAATATTAACATTTTTTATTATTTAATATAAAACGTATATTAGTAGTTACGTAGTTACTAATATTTTACATATAATTGCAATAGCATAGCAATTTTAGTTCAGTGTTTTTAAACCAGTGGGCCGCGGCATATTGTTATTTATTGATTGACAAACAATACAGTATAGAATGTAATTCATAGGAACTGTATCACGTAGACGCGTACACACTATAATATTATCAATTTCAAAATTATTATTATATTTATCAATGGTTATTAAAATGTTTCGTAAATCAACTAAAGTAGGTACCGGTGTAACCGATTCTGGTAACTTCTTGGTCCCTAATTTTGGAAAAGACGCCCTTGAGTTTTATTTCACAGTTCGGTTATAAACAGAATTAACATATCCTATATTCATTTTTGCATCTGAATCATTTTTAATACTATTTATTATTAAATTTGATTGTTTACTTCTTTATCTGAAAGTTAATAATATCTTAGATATGTTTATTACATTCATATTCATTATAACTTTTACTTTACAGAATATACAAAATACATATTTGTCAGTTATAAATGTAGTGACCAATTTGACGGATTCAATAACTTGCGTGGGGATAAAGTTACCAACACAACCACGAACACTCTGTGGTGACTGGTTGCGACCGGTAACCGGTAACATGAACTTTCAGGAACGCAAAATCAAGTCACCGGTTACATTGGTACATTTAAGGAACACACAATAGGTATTACATTTTCAAAAAAATCTCATGATAAATCACCAATATTCCAAAATCCATTATTATAGACGCACAGGTATTGAGTAGCCTCTAGAACGATGTACAGAATTAGTGGGGCAGGTTTTGATCTGTAGGCCCCAACGCCCAACGTCAGGCATACGTTTGATGTGTAAGCGGATTAGAGATGTCTATTCGGCTGAGAAAATAGTAATTCGTTTACTCCAGTAGACATTTTAAAATATTCAGTGTAGATTTGCAACTTAGTAAGCAAATGGCGGCTGCTAAGGAGTATCTATATATTAATGTAGAGAATGTCTTTAAGCAACTGACGCTCCTGACAGGTGTATCATTGGTTCAAATGTATGATGTGACGCTGAAGTTATTTCAGCCTTAATATAAATTTCAAAGTGTCGTTATTTACAGAAGTAATATTGCATATATGAGAAACTGCAAATGGAGTTTCAAAATTGCTAGGGTTGAATCGGATAGTACTTTGAGCAAATTACCGAATATTCGGTGAAACTTTTGACCGTATACCCAAGTAACAATTTGAATATGATTATAGTCCTACTATAATATGATTATTCGTGGATTTTAGCGACGTCAAATGAGTTGACTTATGTCGTAAATTAAGACTATTGGTATATTTTTCTGACATATTGACGTATATTTAAGAGTAATGTTATTCATGGCAATTTATTAATAATGCCATTCAAATACAAACATATTTGAACCTTTATTAATTTACATATATATTAAATGAAATATAACTATATATTGTATCTTACTTTTGGACTTTACCCTGAGATAGTTATTTATTTAAATTGTATTCCAATATCTATGTTATCTAACTTATAGACGAGTTTTTACTATGGTGCGATTCTGAGCCTGTATATCGAGTTGTGTACATTATGCCATTGTGTTTTAGCATTATTGTTTTTGAATTAAATAATCAAGCTAGATTCTGAATTTTGCAGTATTAAACTGATGCAGTGTAACGGCAGTTTTAAAAGTGATAATTAGTTATATCAAGGAACATAGATTTATTTTATTTATATTTATTTATAGATATTAAAATCTATGTTCCTTGGTTATATGCTAAAATACAATGGATTGTGCCATCAAAAATGGAAAATAAAATTGCCAACCAATCATGTTTCTAAATATGTTTGAATTATCTCTTCAAGATTTTATTTCTCTAATAATCAGAATTATAAATTTACTTTCTTGCAGTTATTATAATTTGACGAACAATAAAATCTTACCGCAACTCACATTTTCAAAAATCACTGCTTCTTGGGCATTTTGAAGTGAAAATATTTACTATGACTTAAAATAAATGGACGGAAACACGTATTTGCTAAAAATATATGCTAGTTGGCAAAAATATGCACTTATTTCATATTATATACTTAAAAATTGATATAACATGCTACTCCCCTTAAACTTAAGTTTAAACTTCAAACAATGTTTCCGTAACTCGTACGTTGAAATACTGTTCTAGACGCTCACGTGGTAGCACTTTTATTTATATTTGTTCTTTGGGCGGTCATTTTAACATAAATGCTTAATAGCGACTCACAAACTTCAAATTAGAATAAATAAAACTTAATTTTATTAACTAACAATTATTTATATTTCTAATTAACTTACATCAATATAATATAGCAGATGCCACTCTGTGTAAAGTACACAACACAATAAAAACACTTCAAATCATCAAATTAATTGAAACTTTATCACATAAACTTTTTAAAATTTCATTCTGACGTTTGATTCGTTTTTGTCTATTTCAAAGCAGACTGAACTTCAGAATCGTAGTGATTGTTTTATTTCAGTATAAACTATTTGATTATTTTTTATATCGTTATTAACTGTCGCCATGGTGCAGTGGCTAAGTGTCATGCCTTTCACCCTGGAGGTCGTGAGTTCGAACCCCGTCTATGCAAACTTGCATTAAAAAAATAAGCGTTCTATACACATACATACATATATACATACATTTCTGGGTTATTATATTAATGATTTGTTATTTATTTCTGCAAATAAATACTGTCCGCCAGTTGTACAACTATCTTTGACGTTACATCGTCATTCAGAAATTCGGATAACACAACCTTTTAATACATACATGTTGACAAATATCGTAAATTCAAACTATAAACTTCGGCCAAGTGTATGAAGTATGAAGTTGCCATCAAGTAGTACTTCAAAGTTACCGCGCATTTTCCGACTTTGTTATCAGATGAATTGTTTCAATTGCAAACATTTATTCAAATAATGATTATTAACAATTTTAATTAACTGTCCAAATTTCAAAATCTTTAATTATTTTATTATATTCTATAATTCATAGGCATTTAAAAATCAATAAAAACATGTATCAAATTATTAAATAATATAAAATGTGCATTGTACAATATATTTAACTCCAAATATATGCAGTAAATAAGTTTATAAATTAAATAATAAATTAAATAATAAACAAAATCTTGAAGAGTTAATTCAAACATATTTAGACACCTGATTGAAAAATATATAAAATTATGAATATTTAATTATTTTTAGGTTTGTTACATGTTATACGATACGAACTGAAGAAAAAACCGTGTAAGGGTAATCCCTTATTTTTATATTGTAACTAGGATTTACAAGAAAATTACAAGATAATTCTCCATCCGTCAAAACTGACCTATATTCTGTGAATTATATGGGCACACGGTGCCCACGGGTGACCCTAGTTATATATAAACACCCAGATGTAAATGTTTGTATGTGAGTATGTATTAATGCCTAGAGTGTTTATTTTTTAAATGCAAATCGGTATAGACGGGAATCGAAGTCACGACCTTCAGGATGTAAGGCGAGGGGTTGATCACTTCGAATTTGGGTGTACGCCAACATACAAATATAGTATTTAATACACAAAAATACGTCGAAAACAATTTAATAATTCAATATAATACAACCGAAATACTAATATAATACAAAGGAATACTTCGCAATACAAATTAATGTTTAATAGAACATAAGAATACATAAAATAATGGGTGTTTTAATTATAATTTATTAAAAATTGTTTGTCTCGTCGCCCTGAATCCAAAAATATAAATATAACTTATATATATGGATGTTTGTCGTCACTCGCTCGCTCGTTCTCTCGGTCCCTCGTAAGACCGAATTTGTGCCCTTTACTCCTCTGAAGGTACCTGAGCGATTCACATCAAATTTGGTACACATATTATCTAGCATCGCCGAATGCTTTATATATATATATATATATATATATATATATATATATATATATATATATATATATATATATATATTTAACAAAATAATTACACGAAAATTCGCCACCCGTCAAAACTGACCTTATGGGCATATGGTGCCCACGGGTGACCCTAGTATTTTAATAATAATTTGAAAAATATGAATAAGTAACGGATTCCTTCTTTACAGCCTATTACAACATTTAAACTATTGGTTAATTTTAATATTACTTTTGCAACGTAGGAAAGGTTACGTTACTAAGGATTGTTGTTTATGTAACTAAGAAAAAGGGTTTATGTTGTAACAATGAAATGTTGTTTTATGTAGCTGTCAAAAATAAAATTTCTTCTTAAAATGTGTTTGAGTTTGTTATTTGTTAATCAGAAAATTATGAATATTTATTAATAAATATTTCGAAAGAGAAATGAAATAAGCAAAACCAGATTCCTATCTAACACCGTTTCGGAATTATTCATTGTTTAAATAATGACAGCGTGAAGTTGGCACCAAAGCTTTTAAAATAACAATATTGTTTATGATGAATATTTAGTGCCTAAGTAGTGCTAATTGGTGCCGTAAAAACTTAACGCACTAAACTTTTTTTTTTTTATCAATATAATTAAATATATATATATATATATATATATATATATAAATATAGTATAACAAAAATTTGTAAGACTTTACATCTATAACATTTTTTCAAATTGTTAACAAAAGGCCATAATAATTTAATAGCACTGCTCGCAACGCATATCTTACCTAAAGGCGAGCTCTACGCGTGCGTTTTACGGGTACCAAATCTTGCTTTTAAGTCTTTTTGTTTAGACTTAGTTCAACAAAGTAAAATGTAAGGCATTAGTTAAACAAACATAGGTGTGATAAAGTTAACTGACATTTATTTTTTATCTGTGGAAACTGATAAGAGCTAAAAGAATTCCATAATATCAAATGATACGATGACCTATTCGGATCCGATAACCTTTACAACCCTCAACAACACTGCAGTTCACATAGTAACAGTAGCACAGCAAAAATTGCTGCGATGCGTCGGCGTCGGCGTCGGCGTCGCGTCGTGCGCGCCGAAGTAATTGTAAATGTCGATAACTCATTGCGGCTTATAAAACAGATGCCAATTTACATGCATCATTAATTTCCTGTAAATTAATATGCGATTGGAAAGTTATACTAGAATACTACACTCCATAATCATTTGTCGAATAACTTATTCTGCGTTGTCCATTTATGATACACTGCTTGACACAATGAGGTTAAACACTTTACTATCCGTAATTGAGTAATCTAACAAATCGCACATATTTTATATCACAACAAATGTATCTTATTTATTTGTAAAAATTATTCCATTTCATCATTACATTCAAAACTCTATTATTACATTCCTCTTACGCTACATTCGTCTGCATTAAACCTTTCATACATGTCTTTTTATTCCGCTTGCTCATAATTTTCATCTAATTTATTATCATATCTACCCATGTATTTCCGAGACGACCCCACACGTACTGCGAGCTAAAAGCGATGTATATGGGTGATGTAAATGAAGTAGGAATGTGGGGTCTCCCCAGAAATAAATGGATGTGCAAACAACATATTTCTTTTGACCTATAATCACGTAGTATTTGTTACTTTCTTTTACGAAGTAAGTCTTGTAATCATGAAAAATTTCGAAATCGAGATTTCAACGGATATACACGTTTTGACCTGTCTGTCTGTATGTGTGTGTCTGTAAACGCTCTAGAGCCAAAACTGTCGAACGTAAAATTATGAAACTTCAAACTTAGGACTTGTATATGGTTTAGTTGTGCACCTCCTATTTTTGAAAAGAATATTCAAGCCGGTAGTGCATTACATTATTTGCTATACATTTTTTGTTTTATTTCCAATATCACTAGAACAGCTACACTTACGGTTCATAATGAAAGATATTAATATTTCGCACAACTATTGTTTGAAAAATTTCTTCAAAAAATTTACCAGTTGCGAGAAAAATGCTACGAAACATTATAAATATCTTGTTTATGTTGCCATGGATTCGCATGTAGCTTATAAAATCGGATCATCTGCTATTTTGATAGGAAAACAAAATAGACTCAATTAGATAAATGACATTTCAGGATATTTCTGTAGAGTATTGGTTATTTGTTAACATTATAAAATAATAAGCTAATTGGTACAATGTCAGGGTATTACTGTGGAGTATTGGTATTTTTTAACAGTTTGTTTGGAATATATATTTCTAATGAATACTACGTAAAAGAAAGTCTGTGTTGGATACAATTTTTTTTAAACAATCAATGATAGACGCTCAAAACCGTGAAGAAAATGAATCAGAGAGTGTTCACCCAGACGAATTTTTCACGTTAACGAGAAGCTAATTTATTGCTTAGGACAATATGATTATATTGTACAAATAATATGTAATATAAAATCTTACGTATGGTGGATTTCGGTATACATCATATTTTTTTGATAATTTGTGACGTGCCCCGCTTTTTAACTCTTGAATTATAAGCGCCTTTCCATGGAGAGTCAAGCATGTTAGTTTCTTCGGTGGCAGCATGGAATTCCATTCGAATTCAAACTCCCACAAACGGATCACAACTGTATGCGCTGACATGACGAATTGGCACGCGGTCAAATTGTAAATAAAAATGCATCTAAATCCGATTTTAGGAGATAGTTACACACTGAAAAACAATCAATAAAGAGGAAGTTTATGAAAATAAGTTAATATAATAATTTCATAATTTTTGTTTTTAGCGTATTAATTGCGGCTATTACTGTATTTAAAAGATTTTCACAATGACTCGAACCACTGTAAGATAGACCTGTAAGTATGTCCCTTTCAACTATTGTAGCAATATTTGACATTCTTAAATACAAAAGCGTCAATTATATATTTTTTAAGAATTCAATGTTGTCTTTCTTCAGAGCATATAAAAGTTATATAAATAACATTTTATATTCATGTCTGTCAATAAAACTTCGATAAAAATCGCAAAAGGCTTTCCGAAACATAGTAACTGATATTTATTTTTAGTTTAATAGATTTACTGTAACTATTAATATAAAATCAACTATAAAACTTAACGATCTTATTTGAAGACGATGTAAAACCATTGACCGCAATCTATGAATGCAGATATTTGATTCCCAACTATAAGTAGGTAAAATCTATTCCAAATACATTTTGAGATATGAAACATCGAATCTGGCGTCACATACCTTATATCAGCTATTTTAAATCATTATTATGTGGTCATATACATACTTCTTTTAGAAGTACTGCGTAGATACTGTTAACTATATTATCCTTGGCTGCCCGTATTTATGGGTTGGTATGTTTATTATATATTATGTCGCGCAAAATTTAGTGACTTCAACAATGTTTACTGTAACAATTAAAAATTTACCTGTACTTGACAAATCATCCGATTCGCATCCCATTGAAAATAAAGTTATCCCTAATAAGACTTGTATATGGCCCAGATGTGGACATTTTATTTTTTTGAACCGAAAATAACTATTTCCTCTTGATAATTTTCAAATATTTCGAAAACGGCATTAGTAAGAGATTTTGAGAAATTGAATTTGATAAGAATTGAAGATATTAAATTTTCTAGTATCATTTGCAAATAATGATTTTTGAAAATTTACCATTTTCTGAAATATGTAATTTTACATTTACGTTTGCCTACTTACCATACATATTAGTATTGTTTTACGGCAATCTTGGCAAGAATTTAAAAAAATTGAAAGTAATACTATATTAGTTAGATAATGGAAGTATAACAAAGTCGAGAGATGGCCACTCCAGCGTATATTTTGATTTACATTTGTCTTTCTAATTTTTTTCACCGTGTGGCGATTTACAGACTTTGGTGGCTGCACCAATGTTTGCTTATTCCAGTTTCCTTCTAATCTTTTTATTATTGTATTTCTTATGCGGCTACTGACTTCGGAATTAAAGTATGTTTGTAAGAAACATAATGTATGTAATTTATATCCGTTAGTAAATGTTATTCAATAAAGAACAATTGATGTATGACCTATAACTTGTAAATTGCTGTAATTGTTATTATTACATGAAAAACATTATTCATGATTTGCATACTTGTACCAATATACTTATCTATAGTGCATAAATTGAAAATATATATATATATATATATATATATATATATATATATAAAATATATATATATATATATATATATATATATATATATATATATATATATATATATATATATATAAAATATATATATATATATATATATATATATATATATATATATATATAAATATATATATATATATATATATATATATATATATATATATATATATATATATATATATATATATATCACTACAACGGCTGCATTTATGACAAAAATAGCTATTTTCGTAATGAAAGATATTAATATTTTTTCTTTTTTGAAAAGTTTCTTTAAAAAATGTACCAGTTACGAGAAAACTGCTATGGAAAATCTTGATATTCTTATTTATATTGTCATGGATATACATATGTAAGAAATTTTCTTATAGTTATCGTATTACTTATGCCTGAAAAAAATTGACAAATAAATAAAATATAAATAATGTATGTCAAATTGCGCTGTTTAACACGAATATACTGAGAAGGTGGATTTTAAAGAATCAACATTCATGTTTCATATTGATGAAACAATATTTGATAACATAATAAAGTAATTGGTATAATTTCAGGACATTACTACTGGTATTGTTTGACAGCTTGTTTGGAATATATATTTCTAATAAAAACTACGTAAAAGAATGTTCTAAAGAAATTACGTGCAAAAGAAACATGCGTCTTCATTTGCCTAAATAAGAATAAGACAACAAATTAGTTTGGAGTCTGTGGCTGATAACTTAAAATAATAATGAAAAAAAAAACCTTTAGCACAAAGTATATTTATTGAGCTAAATACGTATTTCGACAACTAAGTTATCATCAGTAGCAATGGGAGTATAACGTAATATCTCTGACTAACCAAAAACCGAGATACATACATCCAAATATATGAGTTATATATATATATTTTTGGACTCTTTTGTACATTCTGTACGGCGAGCTAAAAATTGTAGAAATTAACAATTATTTTTATCAGGTTATCTGTATAAATTGTAGTTGTTGTTTGTTTTTCACCAGTTGACATATGTGTAATTCTTTCTTATACTAATAAAACATAATTTCTTTATGTGTTATTTATCTATGTTTATTGCAAGTTGAGTCAACGATATACTAAAATCGCAACTAAAATAAATAAATAAAATTATTATATCAAAATTTATGTTTTTACAGATTGTGTACCTGAAGGTAAAAAAAAATATAAAATATAATTATATTGAAACTTAAAATGTTGTTGGATGATTGCAACAATAAATTTTGTATTCTAACAATTGCTATCACTTCTAGTATTGTATTTATTGCGATGGATATTCCTTTGTGGCGCTTATGAGTTCGTGCTTTAGATAAATATTTGAACCAATAAAGATACATGACAAAGATTAATCATCTTCTTAGTATATATTTGACATGTACTTAATATACTCATACAAATATATGCATATTCATATATTCGTGACATCAGAGCGTGCCGCGATGACATAAGTGCATGACATCCATAAACATATTTTCACTTTCTTTTACGAAGTAATATGTAAGTCTTGTAATCATGAACTCGAGATTCAAACCGGAAGTGCATGTTTCTCTATGCATTTTTAGCTCGCCGTACGAAGTACCGAAGAAGCTAAAGCATTCGGTCGTGTGCCTGTAGCATTCTCGAATCAAAAAATGTCATTAAGGCTTTTTATTTCTAAAACACTTTGTCAAATTGTTAACCAAAGGCCATAATTATTAAAAACCTCTGCTCGCAACGCATATCTTATCTAAAGGCGAGCCCTACGCATTGGTGCGTTTTACGCGTACCAAATCTTATTTGTTTTATCTCCAATAACACTTGAACGGCAAAACTTACGGCAAAAATAATAAAAGATATTAATATTTCGCACAACTTTTGTTTGAAACGTTTCTTCAAAAACTGTGCCAGTTGCGTGAAAAATGCTACGAAACATAATAAATATGTTGTTTACGTTGCCATGGATTCACATATAGTTTATAAAATCGGATCATCTGTTATTTTTACAGAAAAACAAAATAGACTCAATTAGATAAATGACATTTCAGAATATTTCTGTAGAGTATTGGTTAGTTTGACTGCTTGTTTTGGTTATATATATATATATATATATATATATATATATATATATATATATATATATATATATATATATATATATATATATATATTCTATTAGATTATATACGCAAATGTCAAATACGAACTTAATGCCAGAGGGTAGGGTGAAGCCGATATGTAGAATAGGTGACAAAGTAGAATGGTTTTCTCTAGAAACACGTTAATTCATAATCATGTTAAACGTGATATCGTAAAACCGTTTAACGAGAGAACAGTGGAATTGAATATGTCCAATTCTTGATTTATTGTAAGCAATTTTTCAATTTCATGCATCTTACAAGAACACATTGATATAGTTTTATCTCTAGCCGCACTCTAATGTTAATGCGTGCGTGTGTGTGTGTGTAAATGTGTTGCTCTTGATTATATTAATGCTGTGGTCACACTTTCGACTTTATAAATACATTGACTCCAGACTACTAGTAAACATGCTTGCTATTGATTTGCCTAACTTTTAATGACGCCCACAGCTGCGCAAAAATGTTACGTAAGTTAACTCTATTATTTACTTAGATATTTTCTATATAATATTTGACACATTCTCATTATTTCACAGCCATAACTAACATTGGCTCTTATTGTGCTACGATATTCGTGCGCTTCCCTCTTTACAGCCGTAAGGATGGGCATCTTGAAATGGATGGATTTCCATTAAGATTTAAACAACTTTTGATTTAAACAACTTATCTAAAAAAGTTGGAGTGACCTTCTCTCGACTTGTTCTTTCGCTATCTGTAGTCATAATAATGCTTTATTTTGTTTTAAATTCACCCTACACAGTAAAAAAATTTTACAATGATAATCATTGGTTTAATCATGACCCTCGATAATCATAGTAATTTTACATAGCAGTGTATCTTTACTATTTGGATTTTATAAAATGTAATATTACAAATTGAACAGTATATTTACATATCTAGATTTATGTTATGTAATTTTACAGATGTCGTAGTAAAGGAATACATCGCTAAATGTAAATTATACATTAATGATGTGTAACATTAGTTTTGAAATTGTAAATTTACTAATATGAGATGTAATGTTTACATATGTAAATGTAAAACGTTTACAAGTGTAACTGGGAAAATTAACTATTGCAAATGTAACTTTACTAATTGAAGATGTAAAATTCCGTGATTATATAGTATATTTTACATTAAATAATGTAATGGTATTCTTAATGGAAGTGTAAATTTACATTTAAAAATGTAAATTTACTTTTGCAATTGTAAACTGAGGAAGAAAGTATAGGTATTTTAACAAGTTATATTTTTTTGAATTGTTTTTATTACAAATATAAATAACAAAGAATCGAAAACATTTATGCGAACTTAATTTATGTCATTTGTTTACAAAAAATTGTAATTAAAACAAACTTTGAACAAAAAAATCATCCGTATTTTAACTAAATATTTTAAAAATTTTTTCATTAAAATTGTTAATAAATGATATGACCGACCTCACACAACATCATTTACTTCTGCTCCCAACGTCAGGATTTATTTTCAAATATAATCTTATCGATTAATTCCATTGTTAGGAATAATCCTATGGTGTATTCGTGTATTTCATTTTGAAATTAAAAAATATAGCGAAAATTGCCTCCAAAATATGTTCGGTTCCTTCATTTATTGTATTATCTTCAATGCATATATAATTGTGGCAGATTACATTTGACCCTGAAAAAAAAAATTAAATAAGTTTAAATTGGAAGTAAAATAAAAAAGGAATTGTTATTTTGTTTTATAAAATGATGGCTGAAAGGGGTGCATTGAAAATATAACGTACCAGGTACACTGGAAATGTTGGACTGTACCGATTCTCCCTTTAATTTTTATTTGAGTGCATCTTCCTACAAGAAGAATACTGTAGACATTTTTATTATACTTATACTATATTTTTGCTAACCTTACCTCAACTTCAAATAAAGGAAAACCAAATTCTTCGTGAAAGTATTTTGCTATAACCTTTTAAGCAGTTAAATAATGGTGTTCTGGTGCCTCGATGTTGGTATCTATTTTTATAAAGTAAATGTGATCTTCAGCATTAATATATGATATGAAAATACAGTTACAAAATGTAGAAAAACATTTTCAAATATTAAATTTACCATTTAAAATATAAAATTCCTCTAACTTCTGTAAATTTACCATCAAATTTTGATAAAATATAAAATAACAGATTCAAACACTAAATTTACAGTTTAAAAATGTAAAATTCGCATATTCCCTGTAAATGTAACAGTTTGTTCTAATGTAAAATGTAAAATATAATTTTCCAATCCTAAATTTACAGTTTGAACGTAAAATTTCAACAATTCTGTAAATTAACTATCAAGTTCTAATAAGATAATTAATAACCCTAAATATACAAGATATTATACATGTTTAACGTAAATTGCTTTTAAGCAAATGTTAAATAACATATGTATATGTTGAAAGTTTCTGTTAATTTTACTTGCATAATTGGAATAAAAATTTAAATGGTAATTAATATATAACTTCATTTAACTTACTTGAAAAAGGAAACTTCTATTTTCAATGTTCAATTAGATATTAGAAACACCTCTTCTTTATATATAAATATATTCACAGTTATACATTAAACAAATATACGGCCTGCTCAATATGATGCACCATACGCATGTATAGCCTAAACAGGTCTGAACTCTGAACACATGCGTCTGTTCAATAGAACAACGCAAACGCAAATTTACACAAACATGTAATTTAACACAAGATAATTGTGAAAATACTAGATTTAATTGTAAAAATACCATCGATTATATATTTTATGTAAAGCTGCAACATTGTCATTTTCTTTTTTTTTATTAATCATTGATATGAATTAAAATTACATATAATGTCTACATATATATATATATATATATATATATATATATATATATATATATATATATATATATATATATATTATATCATATATTATAGAATATATTATACCTACCTTAAATTTTGATATTCATGAATAAACAATACCATTTTTATTTACTATGCATATATTAAAACTTCAAAGCATTGCGTACCTAATACTATAATACTATAATATTGCGTAAAAATACATGAAAACTAATAATTTGCACTCCGTTTTTGTAATATCACAACTTTTCCGATTATTTCCAAGTAAAGTTACATCAATTTCGTATTTTTACAGATCAGCCTGCGAGAATATGGAATTTTACTATTGAATATTTAATTTTGCAATAGAAAATTTAATTTTACTGTAAAATATGTAATTTTGCAGTGAATTATTTAAGTTCACATAAAATATATTCATAGTTGGTAATATTACATAAAAATTGAAGAACAGATGTAAAATTACACAGATATGTAATATTACGCTAATTTTTAAGGAAAAATACAAAAATAATGATTGTAATTTTACACGTATTTTTTACAGTGTATTGTAATAATTGATATTATTATTAGAGCACGGAATTATATGCATTAAAAATCCTGAAAATATGCGCATATATATGCCCAAAATTTAATCAAATTATGCAACAATTCCCTTAGATATGCTGAAAATTTGTCGTACAAAAACACAATAGAACAAAAAATAATGATTT
>OW121799.1:1842500-1952500 GCA_933228885.1 Leistus spinibarbis
TGTAAGCCAAATTCAAAAATCTAATCCGATCATTTCAAAGTTTGTTATTTCATTTCACATCATTGAAAATTTAAAATTTTTTCTATTTAAAACGAACTCCCTGTGAAGGCGCAGAAAAAGTACTTTTTCGTGTTATTTCTCTAAAATGTGTGACTGTTGCAGGGCGCCTCTATCGTTTATAAAATTAACTATATTGCTAGAAGTGAATTGGCACCGCCCAGTACAATATTTTCAAAAGTATTTATACGATGAAATATGTTTCATAGACAGCATGTAGTATTTTGTTCTAATAAAATAATATACAATCGAGAATTATATAAGGTGGTACATTTGAATTTCTAGGGTCTTATTCAATAATGTGTTACAATATTTTTTTTAGGTTGAATTTAGAGGGTAGTTCATTATAAATTCCTCGCCCCTGAATTAATTATATATATATTTATTAAAATTCAGAGTGAACTACCCTTAGTTCAACCCTTAAAAATTGAGTTCGACAATCTATATATATATATATATATATATTGAATCAGATACAAGGAACTCTTAAGCGCAAGGAATTCAAATTGGCCATTCTTAATTTGCTAGTTTTACCCTCTACCCTTAAAAGGACAAAATTAGAAGAATTTCTTAAATCTGAAATAATATTCGGCAATTCCGCTTAACGTGAAAGTGACCAAAAATAAATAAGAGAAGATATTTCTTAAAGCCACCCCTCATATATGCATGCCGCAAAAAAAATAGAGCTCAAGGAATTAATATATATTCCTCCAAATAATTAATACAGCGAGCCGAAGATATTGGTGCCTATGGTACCTATATTTATTATATTATCATATATTTTTACTAATGATAATGCCCAAAACTGTTTATATTTTTTTGTTTATTTGTAATAGCAGGGTGCTTAGAATCCATGCATAAGAGCATGACTCACATTCGTCAACACAAGTTAATATTATTTTAAATCGCAACAATTACTACAATGTTCTATTTCAATTTTATAAAATTATGAGTTCACTTTGTATCTAGCTCTGTTAGCAGCAAGTTAGTTTTACATAAAAAGTGAGATGACATGTTCTGGTTGAAGAACATGGAAGAAAAATTAGTTAAATTTTATACATATTGCCTTCCACCGGAGTTAGTAGATCCACGAATACCACGTAACGGACATATAAGGGATCCTGATTACATAATTGCAGCAATGCGAGAAAAAGAAAATAAAAAAACTGTTAATCGAAAATTATTTTAAAATTTCCATATAAGAAAAACATCGTAAATGTTTGAATATTTAAACCTAAATATTGGGGTCCTATAACTCCGGGAAAATACGGGCGATAGGATTTTGACTACGGTCAAATTCAAATGGGATGCCAAAAAATATGTGAATACCATCTTTGGTTTAAATCGCTCCGGGTTCTTCAGATCTTCCTGTATCTCAAATGGCTAAAAACGGCCCCATACCTTCAGAGATGATGTGCGGCCACAAATTTCGTAGTGAAATGGTAGACCAATTATCATTCATATACATATCTATTCTGTTGTTATTCTTATAATATATAAAAAAATATTATTTGTTGTAAATATAATTCTATTATTAAAATATATGTTTTTTTTTTTTTTAAATAATAAACGTATTTTTCAATATTGAATATATAACTCATTTTTCTGAAACTGAAAAAAAACGTTCCAATAATTATAATATATTGTATGAGCATTCTTGTTTGTATATTTTAGAACGATATCGTTATTTGTGTATGTAGAATAATAATGCATAGTTGTGTAAAAATCAGATACGAAGCATACGGAGAATCAATTTAATTCTGAGTGCACTTTGTGCTCCCACTCCGTTGAGTGACCCACAACGTCACACAATTAGCACCGCCCAACAAGCTACACGTGCTATACTGCCCTAACACCCGACCCGTCCCTCACGTGCATGCAAGACGGGTTGCTCATCCTCTTAACAAGCAGGATCAGTGTCGTTTACAACTACTCCAAAATAGGGCAATGAGAGTGATATTAAAATGTGGTAGATATACCAGTATAAATGCAATGTTAAATGAATTCAACTGGTTTAATATATCAAAATTAATTAGATTTAATACATTAGTTTTTATACACAAAATTAAATTGGGAAAAATGCCAAATTACCTATCGACGTTATTAATGAGAGTTGATAATTTACATAGTTATAATACGAGAACGAACAACAACTATTATTTAGAACTTAAAAAGAAAACTATGTCTCAAAATTCTGTTTTCTACAAAGGTATTGTAGATTATAATGATATACCGAATAATCTTAAAACAGGTGATATTAATAATTTTAAGTTAATGAGATATTTACAAAATTTTTAAATTTCAATTGTTTATAATATATTTTATTTCATATGTAAATTTCTGTATATTTATGTTCCATGTATAGCATTTCTGCTAAATAAATCTTTTATTATTATTATTATTATTATAAACCATATACAAGTCTTAAAATATAAATATAACTTATATTTCTCAATATCACGTTGTGTTTTTAAAAAACGTTTATTTGAGATGCGGGTGTATTTTCTATTGTTATTCGTATGAGAATGTTTACTCTTCTCATACTTTATTATGTACAGCATTTCCTGTGATAGTAAGGTGCTTCATCAGGACATTTAATACAAAGGAACTCTTTGGAAGTCGTACGATAACTTATATACTAAGCAATACTTTACAGTAATACTCTGAAATGTCATGTATCTAATAGTAGTAATCATTTTGTTTTCCTGTCAAAACATTGACAGGCCCAGATGATCCAATTTATTAAGCTACATGTGAATCCATGGCAACATAAACTAGATAATTAGGATATTTCGTAGCAGTTTTCTCGTAACTGGTACATTTTTTGAAACAACTTTTCAACAAAAAATGTGCAAAATATTTATATCTTTCATTATGAACATTACAATTTTTGCCAAAAGTGCAGTCGTTCTAGTGATATTGGAGATAGAACAAATAATGTATAGATTAAACATGCACTATCGGTTTGAATATTCTTTTCAAAAATAGGAGGTGCACATCTAGGGTCTAAGTCTTAAGGAAAATAAATTTTAGGAGAACGTCTTATTCTTCATAGTTTCTTTATTCATTAAAGATAATGTACGACCGGTTTCGATTTTTTACAAAATCATCATCAGGTACTTAGCTGGTTGAAAAAGAAAAATATATAATATCCAAATCAAAATTAAAACATAAGCAACTTATACTTACAAACTAATAATATAAGCTATATATTCTAGCCAATCAGGTGTCTAAATATGTTTGAATTAACTCTTCAAGATTTTGTTTATTATTTAATTTATAATTTAATTTATAAATTTATTTACTGCATCTATTTGGAGTTAAATATATTGTGCAATGCACATTTTATATTATTTAATAATTTGATGCATGCTTTTATTGATTTTTAAATGCCTATGAATTATAGAATATAATAAAATAATTAAAGATTTTGAAATTTGGACAGTTAATTAAAATTGTTAATAATCATTATTTGAATAAATGTTTGCAATTGAAACAATTCATTCTTATAACAAAGTCGGAAAATCCGCGGTAACTTTGAAGTACTACTTGATGGCACTTCATACTTCATACACTTGTCCGAAGTTTATAGTTTGAATTTACGATATTTGTCAACATGTATAAAAAGGTGTTAATTGTGTTATCCGAATTTCTGAATGACGATGCAACATCAAAAATAGTTGTACAACTGGCGAACAGTATTTATTTGCAGAAATAAATAACAAATTTTGTATTAATACATAAAAATAATCAAGATATTTACGTTGATTTAATAAATCCATGCGTGTATTATTACACAAAAATCGGGAATATAAATTTACTTACGGATTCTGTTTACTAATTGAATCGATTATTCAAAAAAGATGTGTATTACAAACCTTTTTACACAACACTTTCAATGATTTGACTTTTGATTCGTTATTATTTTTGAATCAAATAATCAGGCTAGATTCTGAATATTGCAGTGCCACGGCAGTTTAAAAGTGATAATGGATCCTATGCTAAAACACAATGGCATAATGTACACAACTCGATATGCATATTTCAGATTCGGAATATATTTAAAATTGACATTTGAATTATTCTGACGTATAACCTTTTATTTTTACGTAGGGTAGATTACTTGATTAGAAATTGATTCATTGCTGTTGTGTAGTCTTTTATTTCAGTACAAACTATTTGATATTATATATAACATTCTTATCTGTCGCCATGGTATAGTGGCTAAGACTCTCGCCTCTTACCCTGGAGGTTCTACACACACTCACTCACTCACTCACTCACATACAAACATTTCTGGGTTATTATATTAATGATTATTATTTTAACACTAAACAGCATAGGTACTCGTCATCTACTGGCTGGTTGTGAAAACTGCGCAAAAGAAAGTCGAGTGCAGACTACTCCAGATATTTTTAAATAATGTGATGTCCGCATGTTGCCGACCCACCCCACCCGTGTTATATCACAAACCATCAATTCTATTTGTGTGTTTGTGCGAATTGTCATAAACATTTGAAACGGAAATTACACGAACCTACGGCCTTGCTTGTAACTGACTAGAATAGTGTACTAGTAGTAGTAGTAACCAAGGTCCATATAGAATAGACAATCGCATATCTCTTTTTTTAAATTTAAATATCGTATACTAACACTGGGGTGCGGCTACTATTGTAACCACTATTATACCGGAAGCGAATTAAATTAGTACAGTGGGTTAAGTTATGGCTACGGCGATATTTATAGCATGACATGTAATCTAGGTATGGCTCTTAAGTGAATGAACTTTAGATGAAGGATGGTACATCACATCTCTATGTTTCCAGCCCAACCGTCTTATACGATACATAAGTTAATACAAAATATACATAGTCATACATTTTTAACACCCAAATCCATAGAAACTCCGCTGGGTAATTTAACATTTCAATGAGAAAGATAAACATTGATAAAGAGAGATCGATTATGTTTCCATAGAAATAATAAAAAAAGGTTTGATTTATTAGTGGTTTTACTTAACTAAGAATACGGGTATAAATTTGTTTGATTTTTTAAGTCCATGTACAGTACGTACACAAGAGCTATAGTGCGCGATCGCGTATCTGTAACATTTCTTGATAAATCATTTTTGCACAGAAATTCGGCTCACGTCTCCCTGTTTCCGAACATGTATTTATACCTCATACGTACATATATGAACCTACTTCGCTGTATGCCGCTTCCCCGTAAGACCAAATAGTGAACGTTCTTTGAAGGCATCCGACTGATTTAATACATTATTATAAGTACCCAATTTGTTCCCGTCGACCTTAAAATCCAATAGTCCATATACATCTGAATATAGAGGTTTCTTTTAGCTCGCCGGCGCCGTACGAAGTACCGAAAAAGCTAAAGCATTCGATCGTGTGTCTGTAGCATTCTCGGAAAAAAATTATTAAATATTATAATTTAGAATTTTAAAATATGGAGTAAAAAAATTAATTTTTTTATTTTTAGTTAAAATTAAGTGTAAGACTTTTTATATCTATAACATTTTTTCAAACTGTTATCCAAAAGGCCATAATAATTAAAAACCACTGCTCGCAACGTATATTTTACCTAAAGGCGAGCTCTGCGCGTTGGTGCGTTTTACGCGTACCAAATCTTGTTTGATTTGAGCATGTTGCAGACACACGACTGATCACTATAGCTCATTTGTACATTCTGTACGGCGAGCTAAAATATATATGGGTAGATGTTCTTGATTGTTAAATATAAATATGTGTTACTTTCCCCCGGGATATACAGTCATTTATTAAAAAAATATTTAATTAACACGTCACAACGTTTAGACAACCCGTGAGTGAAGCATTATCAGAAATGTATTTGATATAAATAATACGAAATTTTAAAGTAACTGACTGTATTTCATGAGATAAAATAACCCTAATTATTTAATTTGCTTGATCTCAAAAAGTGAATACCCAATCGCCGAAAGGCGAGTTGGATGCATTGGTGATTGCTGCAGTTCCAGTTTTTACTGTTATATACTAATATTGTCTTTTATTTTCAGTGATTTGAGATTCAATAAAATCCGTGACATCATTCCTGGCAGCTTCAAAGGGCTGAAACACTTGAGCACACTTCTAATGAACAACAATCAACTAACATCGTTGAAAGATGGTGCATTCGTTGGTCTTTCTAATTTGCGCTATCTTTATCTTTACAAGAACCATATCAGTTATTTAGATTCAAATGTGTTTCAAGGACTCACTAAATTGGAACAATTGTAAGTTTACTAATTTAATATTTTCACATCTAATTGCATCTTTACACTCTTGTTTATTTAATTCATGATGTAATCCTTTAAAATACTTCCGTTGAAGTCGGTCAAATAATGTTTTTTATTATGTTGTGACATTCATTTTTTTTTTTTCTTTTTTCTTTATTAGGTACTTACATTTCAATGAAATTCGAGAATTTGATGCTAAAACTTTTACAAACTTGCCTTCTTTGGATCGATTGTAAGTATTATACATACATTCTCAAATGCATACAGAAAACCTCACGACTATTCCATAAATGGAATGGTAGATAATCTTTTCAATAATCTACAATATTTCACCTTTCAATTCTATTCATACAGTGAAATCTTCTATACATGCACTTTTATTTTGCCAGCTCACTACTGATCTTTCATTCAATTCATTCTCATGCATACAAGTCTATTTATTTTAGAGTAACCCTCCATTTTTACATCACCTATATTCATATTTTTATCTGCTTATCGTTCGACATGCCAAATGATCGCAATAGTTCATTATACGTACACTCTACCTACGACATTTCGCTCAATATCGTAATCCTCATACAACCATACATTTATCTTTCTATCTCTCCTTGATACACCAGTACAGCACAATCATCTCATTTCCACTCTGTTTATGATGCTGTTTCCATACCCAACATTCAGCTTCAAATCAACGTATGTACTAATACGATTGACTAGTCTCGCACTGCCTCAACATTTCATAAATATACTTATTTGGCAACAAATTGTGCACATCAACATAGCATCATCACTTTGCCAGTCCATTGAGTTCTACCTGAGCTATTTGTGTAAATTATTATTTAACAAATTTGGTGATTGCTTATATATTTATTTGAACTAATATAAAATTAAAAAAGTAACCGTTCCTCGGTGTGCGCCATTGAACATATTTATTTTACAAATGTTTATATATATATACATATTTAACATAAGTTTTTCTATCCAGATTTTTACATAACAATAAGCTACAGCATATTCCTCCTGGTTCATTTTCCGATATGCCAAAGCTGCGTCGGTTACGGTTAGATTCAAATGCTCTTGTCTGTGATTGTCAGATGTTTTGGTTGGCAAAAATGTTAAATGACACCGCAATTCAAGCTGCAGCCAATTGTCAAGCACCACAAGAAATGGTTGGCAAATCGCTAAAAGGAATGAACGCCCACGATTTTCATTGTAGTTAGTAAATTGTTTATACAAGCACGTATTTAATAATCTAATTTTATTTTTATACTTTAGAACTGCCACACATAATGGAAGGTCCAAAAGATGTTGAAGTATCATGGGGCGGAACAGCCCTATTTAAATGTAAAGTAGACGGAGATCCTTTTGCAAAAATAATATGGATGCGGGATTCGCTTGAACTTCCTGCAAAAAGTGATAGATATGCTGTCATGGACGATGGATCATTACGAATTGAGAATTCGCAGGATACTGACATCGGGCAATATGAATGTATGATTATTACTTCTGAGGGAGAGATAAAATCGCGTCCAGCGAGGATGATTGTCACCCGACCAGAAACTGGTATTGTATTTGCATAATTATATATATTATTACCCAGAAATGTTTGTATGTATGTGAGTTTGTTTATGTAGAACGCTTTTTTTACTTTCTTTTACGAAGTAAGTAAGTAAGTCTTGTAATCATGAAAAATTTCGAGCTCGAGATCGAATCGAATCGAATGTGACTATTTTCGGAATGACGTCTGTCTGTCTGTGTGTGTGTCTGTGAACGCTCTAGGGCCAAAACTGTCGAACATAAAATTATGAAACTTCAAACTTAAGACTTGTATTTGCCCTAGATGTGCACCTCCTATTTTTGAAAAGAATATTCAAACCGGAAGTGCATGTTTACTCTATACATTTTTTGTTCTATCTCCAATATCACTAGAACGGCTACACTTACGGCAAAAATAGTCATGTTCATAATGAAAGATATTAATATTTCGCACAACTTTTGTTTGAAAAATTTCTTTAAAAAATTTGCCAGTTGCGAGAAAAATGCTACGACACATAAATATCTTGTTTACGTTGCCATGGATTCGCATGTAGCATAATAAATCGGATCATCTGCGCCTATCAATATTTTGGCAGGAAAACAAAGGAGACTCAATTAGATAAATGAATATTTCTGTAGAGTATTGGTTAGTTTGACTGCTTGTTCTGGTTTTATATATATATATATATATATATATATATATATATATATATATATATATATATGGTATAGTGATAACTGCGTAAAAGAAAGTCGAGTGCAGGCCACTCCAGATATTTTTTTCGGGCTTTGGGTTAATAATATGATACGAGACTTACTTATTACTTCGTAAAAGAATGTAAAAATCTAGAAGACATATAATATATTAGCATTTTTAGTAGAATTTTTAAGTGTTCTAAGTATTTTTATAAGGGCAGTATTATATATATATATATATATATATATATATATATATATATATATATATATATATATATATATATACAGTGGTACCTCGATATACGAGTGCCCTAATATACGAGTGTTTTGAGATACGAACCGCCGAGCGAGCGATATTTTGCTTTGAGATGAGAGCAAGATTTGAGATACGAGGAATCGCACACTAATTGTTATTTATAAATAAATGTTTCTTCTTGTAAATACATTTTTCTTATTCAAGAACACTTAACACACAAAAACAATTTTTGGGAGCTAGAACGGATTAATGGCATTTCAATAATTTCAATGGGGAAAATTGCAGCATTTTTCTCGCAACTGTCACATTTTTTGAAGCTTTTCAAACAAAAGTTGTGCGAAATATTAATATCTTTCATTATGAACATAATTATTTTTGTCGCAAGTGGAGCCGTTCTAGTGTTACTGGAGATAGAACAAAAAATGTATAGAGTAAACATGCACTTCCGGTTTGAATATTCTTTTCAAAAATAGAAGGTGCACATCTAGGGCACATACAAGTCTTAAGTTTGAAGTTTCATAATTTTACGTGACAGTTTTGACTCTAGAGAGTTCACCGACACACACACGCGCAGACAGACACACACACACACACAGACAGGCAGACGTCATTCCGAAAATAGTCACATTCGATTCAGGGAAGGGCGAAACATGTACGATATAACCGTTGAAATCTCGAGTTCGAAATTTTTCATGATTACAAGACTTACTTATTATTTCGTAAAAGAAAGTAATAACCTGTCATCCGATTATTGAAATAATTTATACAATTCGATTATTAAATACCGTAATTCGAATTAAAAATAATCGGTAATACAGTTGGAAAATAACGATTCTAGAAAATGGCGGTGTTTAGATTTTGGATCGATATATTTGATTCAGAACTCAACAAAATAGAATACTAATTACTGACATTGTAACCGAACGCTCCTAAGAGGAGTGCCGACCAACAAACGGCGCAAAGCAAGTCTGAACATATATCTAAGCTATCTAGCTAGAGCTCGAGACTCAAGTACTGTCAGCCGGACTGAATGAAAAATTATTCGAATTATCATCCGATTATTAATTCGTTAATACTCGATCGAGCGCAGACGAATTGAGACGAGTGATTTTTAGCTCGGCTATATTTTAACTTGTCTAGCTGTCTGCCGGACCGAATGAATAATTCGAATTATCATCCGATTATTAAAATAACCGAATCGGTAGAAATCGATCGTTAAGAAAATCCGATTATGCCCATTACTGTGTTTATATATATATATATAATTTCTTCTAGGGATACCAAGATTTATAGCAACTCCTGAGGACTTAATTTCGAATGTAGGAGCTCCAGAACTTAGATTAAATTGTCAGGCAACCGGTGAACCACGCCCTCAAATGTCATGGTCACATAACGGGGTTCAACTAGGATTGACTTCGCGCCATCAAATGCTATCGGACGGAACACTTTTAATTCGTAATATACAAGCGAGTGATTATGGTGCATATCGTTGTGAGGCAGCCAACTACTTAGGACGCATTTCCGCGAATGCCCAAGTTAAAATAAATTGTATTATAACGTATTTATTATAAACATATAGCATCAATACAATGCATTTTATTTTCAGCTCCACCATTATTCACAGTTCATCCCGAAAACCTAAGGATTAAAACTGGAGTCCGAGCATTTCTAGAATGTTTAGCCGTTGGATCTCCAAACCCTACAATCACATGGTACAAATCTGACAGGCCTGTTCAAACAGGAGGAAGAATACATATCGACGAAGATGGCACTCGCCTTACCATAGAAGATGTTAAGGAAACTGATTCGGGGCTATATGTCTGTCAAGCACGCAACACATTAGGCTTTCGAGAAGTTAGTGCCAACGTGGAAATAAATCGAGCAATTGAAAATCCACCACAATTTACTTACCAACCTTATGATATAGCAGCCTATCCAAAAACAACTATTGAATTACCTTGTCGAGCAGAGGGTGATCCACAGCCGGATATTCAATGGAGGAAAGATGGATCACGTTTAGAAAGAAATCCAGCCAAATATCGAATATCTGGAACCGGAAATTTATACATTTCAGACTTAGCGGAAGAAGACGCAGGAAGATATGAGTGCACCGCAACAAATGAATATGGACGTTCTACTGCACATGGACTAGTGTCGATTAAACACGAACTCAGAGCAGGTGGAAAAATTGGTGATCAATTTGTTAGAGTTGCATTTGCAGAAGCTTCAAAAGAAGTTGACAGCGCCATCAACAAAACTGTAAACGCTTTATTCGGTGAACATGGCAGCCCACCAAGTTCAAGTGATCTTTTCCGAATCATACGTTTTCCTAATGCTCCAGCAAGAGAATTGGCTCGAGCGCAAGAAGTTTACGAACGCACCCTTGTTAATATACGTAAACATGTGAATTCAGGAAAGAAAATGTCTTCAACTGCGAATATAATTGAATTTGATTACAAGGAGTTATTATCTCCTGCTCATTTAGAACTTGTAGCTCAGTTATCGGGTTGTACGGCACATCGACAAACTTCAAACTGCACAGATATGTGTTATCATTCTAAATATCGGAGTATAACGGGAATTTGTAATAATCTTCAAAATCCTACATGGGGTGCATCGCTTACAGGTTTTCGTAGAATATTAAAGCCAATTTACGAAAATGGTTTCAGTATGCCAGTTGGCTGGACCAAGGGCCACAAGTACTTTGGATTTCCAAAACCAAGTTCTCGCTTGGTATCCACATCATTGATAGCTACCAAGGAAATAACTCCAGATGCACATATTACGCATATGGTCATGCAATGGGGACAATTTTTAGATCATGATCTGGATCACGCTTTACCAGCAGTGAGTTCAGAAAGTTGGGATGGCATTGATTGCAAAAAATCTTGTGATTACGCTGCCCCTTGTTATCCTATTGATATTCCGCCAGGAGATTTGCGTGTAAAAAATCGAAGATGTATTGACTTTGTTCGTTCATCGGCAATTTGTGGTTCAGGAATGACATCAGTATTTTTCGATTCAGTTCAACCTAGAGAGCAAATAAATCAATTAACGTCCTACATAGATGCATCTCAAATTTATGGATTTTCTAATGAGTTGGCTGAGGATCTAAGAGATTTGACTAATAATCGAGGTCGTTTGAGAGAAGGGCCCAGATTTCCAAATCGTAAACCTTATTTGCCGTATGCAGGCAATCAGGGTATGGATTGTCGACGCGACCTTACTGAAAGTAGTGTCAATTGCTTTTTAGCTGGAGATATTAGGGCCAATGAACAAGTTGCATTATTGGCTATGCACACCATTTGGATGCGAGAGCATAATAGAATTGCTGATGAACTAAGAAGATTAAATGCGCAGTGGGATGGAGAAAAATTGTATCATGAATCTAGAAAAATTATTGGTGCTGTAGCACAGCATATAACATACGCGCATTGGTTACCTCATATTCTTGGTTATGAAGGAATGGATATGCTTGGTAAATACAATGGTTATGATCCTTCCGTCCATCCATCAATTTCCAATGTATTTGCAACGGCAGCGCTTAGATTTGGTCATTCGTTGATTAATCCAGTTTTACATCGATTTAATTCAACATTCCATCCCATTTCAGAAGGACATCTCCCCTTACATAAAGCATTCTTTTCTCCATGGCGTGTAGTTGATGAAGGAGGTGTTGATCCATTATTACGTGGACTATTTACTGTTGCAGCAAAGTTAAAGAAATCAGATCAAAATTTAAACACTGAATTGACAGAGCAGTTATTTAAAGTTGCACATGCTGTTGCGTTAGATTTAGCAGCCATGAATATCCATCGATCTCGAGATCATGCGATACCGGGCTATGGCGATTTCCGTCGTTTCTGCAATATGTCTGAGGCGAATACATTTGATGATTTACGAAATGAAATATCCGATGAACATATTCGTAGAAAGTTGAAAGAGCTTTACGGTCATCCAGGAAACATTGATGTTTGGGTTGGAGGGATCCTGGAAGATCAAGTGAAGGGTGGCCGAGTAGGTCCGTTATTCCGTTGTATTCTTATCGAACAGTTCAGGCGATTAAGAGACGGTGATCGATTTTGGTACGAGAATCCATCAACTTTCAAGTCAGAGCAACTAGCTCAGATAAAGCAAGGATCTTTATCTCGTTTGATATGTGATAGTGCAGATTCAATAAAAGATATTACTCCTAACGTATTTTTACTTCCAAAGAAACAAGGTGGATACGTGAAATGCAACACAATTCCATATATTGATCTACGAATGTGGACCGAATGCTGCAATGATTGCACTAATTCGGGTCAATTTAACACTTTGAGTCGACTCAATAGTAGATCTAGGCGTGAAGCTGAATTTTCATTTCCTTCGGATAAACCAACGGAATACCACAACGCTACTATTGAAAACTACATGCGTGAAGATCAAGCTGAAGAACGATTAGAAGGAATTGAACAGGCATTAGAAACGATGCAGAAGACAATTAGACAAATGCGACGCGAAATAAAAAAACTAAGAAATATACAAAAGGCCAATGGATGTATTGATAAAGCTGGAAAGCTACACCAAAATGACGAAAAGTGGTCGATAGATAATTGTACCGAGTGTGCTTGTAATGAACATTATATAACATGCACAGCCATAAAATGTCCCGAACTCCAATGCAAAGAAACAATTTTAAATATTGATCAGTGTTGTCCTGAATGTGCTTAAAATACAGTTCACTATTATAATTATTTATTATATATCACAAATATAAAACTAAAACATATATTACAAACGATGTTAAGCATCTACTTTTTTTTTTTTTTTGATAATTACGATAAATGCGGCGATTATTTTAAGTGATTATTATTTTGTTACCAGTATTTATTTGCTCTAAAGCTTGCTAATTCAATAATTGTTTGTATACTGCCATTTGTAATTAAATGCTTAATTCGTTTCTTTAATTATTTTATAAATTGTTAGATAAGTTAACTGCCTATTTTATATTACTTGTGAATATTTGTTTTTGTATACAGTTCTTCGTACTTATACGTTGAATAATAATAAAAACAAAATATATACGTACTGATATCAAATCTTTATGATTAAGAAATATTTTCATAATCTGATTTTACATCACGTTGTTGTGCTGGTGGAACCATTTAGCAATTCTGTAAGAAACGACTTTATTATGTATAATAAAAGAAGCTGGAGTTGCCTTCACTCAACTATCGTATAATTTCAATATCTATAAATGTGAAGGGGATTTCGCAATAACATCTTTTTTTTTATATTCACCATTTTATTATAACAACTATGTTTACATTCGATGCAGAATACCTACTTTACGACTTGCCCTAAGAAATTTATATCATAACATCGCCATACAATTATCTGGAGCATCGTATTCGGCCAGCACATCATACGACACGCAATGGAGAGGTTAATAATTAAAAATTCATAATTTGATATATTTTTCCAGCTAATCAGGTGTCTAAATATGTTTGAATTTACTCTTCAAGATTTTGTTTATTATTTAATTTATAAATGTATTTACTGCATCTGTTTGTAGTTAAATATATTGTATAATGCACATTTTATATTATTTAATAATTTGAAGCATGTTTTTATTGATTTTTAAATGACTAAATTATAGAATATAAAATAATTAAAGATTTTTAAGTTTTGACAGTTAATTAAAATTTTTAATAATAATAATTTGCATAAATGTATGAAATTGAAACAATTCATTTTGATAACAAAGTCGGAAAAAACGCGGTAACTTTGAAGTACTACTTGATAGCACTTCATATACTTGGCTGAAGTTTATAGTTTGAAGTTACCGAAGAAACCGGCGCTAGCTTTGCTACCTCTTCAAAAATCTAATATTATTTCATAATTTGTCTATTGCATTTATTAGATGTTGTAACTGCGGTATTTATTACTGCGAACTGAATAATACAAACAATATTTTGAACATTTGTGCACTTGCATTAAAACATTCTCCATGCGTGTATTATTACACAAAGATCGGGATTATAAATTTACTTACGGTTTCTGTTTTCTAATTGAATTGATTATTCAAAAAATATGTGTATTACAAACCTTTTTACACAACACTTTCAATGATTTGACATTTGATTCGTTATTTTTGAATCAAATAATCAGGCTAGATTCTGAATTTTACAGTGCCACGGCAGTTTTAACAGTGATAATGGGTCCTATGCTAAAACACAATGGCTCGAGTCCTTAAAAATAAGAAAAAAATTTCACAACTCGATATGCATTTTGAAGATTCGGAATATATATATTTATTATTATTATTTATTTAAGCTCCAAACATTTACATGGTATAAGGAACCATTAGTAAAACAATTAATAATAAAATATAATTTAAATATACAACAAAATAAACATAGAAAATAAAATAAAAATAGAACATCAATACATTAACTACAACTAAAATACATTTTCCTTAACATAAAATTTTAATTTATTTTTAAAGAGTGTGTAATTTTTTATATTTTTTATTTCTTTCGGTATACCATTGAATAATTTTGAAACATTATGACCAAAATTTTTTCTACCTTTATTAGAGTTAATGTTATTTAAAAATAAGTTATTATTAAAATTGACATTTGAATTATTCTGACGTATAAGCTTTTATTTTTACGTAGGGCAGATTACTTGATTAGAAAATTATTCATTGCTGTTGTGTTGTCATTTATTTCAGTATAAACTATTTGATTATTTTTTATAACATTATTAGCAGTCGCCATGGCGCACTGGTTAAGAATCTTGCCTTTCACCCTGGAGGTCGTTAGTTCAATCCCCGTCTATGCCAATTTGCATTTTTTAAAAAGAAAAGCGTTCTACACATACACACTTACATACAAACATTTCTGGGTAATTATATATATATATATATATATATATATATATATATATATATATATATATATATATATATATATATAATTAGCGATGCACCCCCGCCTTCGGTATGTCCCTCCAACGACTCGTATTGGCCATGGCATACTCTAGCAGCATGACACCATTGAAATGCAGGAGCGTCTGGTCTCGGCACATGGACACGGTCTGTGAGATTCGACCTTCAAGCACCTTAATTCTCGAAAAAATTGCCTCAAACCTTGCGTCCCATTATGAAGCAAGCCCAACTAGCTGAATGGATTTCACCTATAAATTGTATTACGCCCTAAAGGCCACTCCACCTCACTGCACCATCCTCGAGATCTGTGGCGCGCCCCCTTCCACCGGAGGTTCTTCGCACACATGACTCTGAGAGACTGACTTTCGTAAAAGCAGTTCACAATTCCAAAGCGCAAAGCATATAGGTTTCTACTCGAATGGGATGCCATTAGGGACGACACCCAGGAGAGAACTTAGAGCCCAGCTCTCTTCTCCACTGGGGTTCCAAGTTAACGGAGGACACCCAGGAGGATCTCAAAGCCTAAACTTTCTTCGCCACTAGGGCTTCACAGCTACCGAACGACATCCAGGAGGCAGCTTGCAAGGGTTGATCAGATCCCATCTGCGGGTAGTAGCAACTGGTAGCGAACCAGTTGACCGCCCGTATCGGTATAACACGTTTGGAACTCTTTCTCGCGAATGCATCCCATCGACTCTCCGAAGAGGCCCCGCGGTATGGGGCGTCTGGCGTCTCCCAACCGGAATGTTTTGTTAGAAAGGTTATTATTTATTAATACATGAATAACATACATAATAGTATAGATATTTTAGGGATTTATTTATACATACATATATATATATGTTAAATTTCATATTTAACAAAAATGCTTTTTAAAAATATGTATTTCTCATAAATACAACATATTCTCAGTCTCGGATGGCAACAAGTCGTAAACAGAGTAGAGTAGGTGCTTAGATAAGATACATATATATATATATATATATATGGTGTGAATAAAATAGTTATATAACTCCTCTCTTCTTAATATCGAGCCCCTTCAGGTAGGATATTTGTCGGATATTTGTGGGCTCTTAATTATTTATTTTTTACTTTTAATTATTTTAACAATATATATATATATATATATATAATGATATAAGATAATATAAATAATCATGATCCAAACATTTGGCATGAATGAATTTATTGAATATTCTTGAATTGGAATAATAGAGTTAATAGAGATTTTATCTAATTTTACTGTTTTCAGATCAATTCTGATATATTATTAGCCTGAACATGAAGTTTTATATTATTTACTAAGAATAGTTTTCTATTAGATTTTTCTTGGAAATTTAATTTTGGTCGTTATAAAATATTTCACACTAGTTTTTATTTATTAAGTAGTAAGTAATATGTCTTTCACAAAGTTTATTTCGTCTTTTGCACATTGTTACTTGTTTCTGCACATTGTTACTTGTTTCTGCACAAGTTACACATGTTGCAATTATATCATCCGCCGCTAGTTTTCCGAATTTCTATTTTTAATTCTCATACATTATTTTCAGGGAATCAATGTTTCGATAATTTGATAATTGTATTTTCTTACTATCCAACAATTTATACTGTAGTATCTTTACATCAATCGTGAATTTGGCCCCTCATTATTTTTAATGTATTCTTCTTTTCCATTATATTATATTTTCACTTAGGTTCACGTTTATAGGTTACGTATTTATTTTTGACACATAATTCACAAAATTTCTAAATTTCAAACTTTGTAGAACAAAATTTACTATAATATTTTGTTTTTCTCGCCTACGTATATTCTTTAGTAAACCACCCTTAAATTACATATGTACAACAAACTTACTAATTTGAACAATACTTAAATTTAGGTGGGCTTAGTTAAGGTTTGTCTAAATTGGGTTGCTAATAAAAAATGGCGCTTTAAGTTAGAGCGAATTAAATTCTATTTAAATTTCATTTTATCCTTTTTAATTTATATAATTTAATTTAATAATTTGAATAGAAATGTTGTTTATGTAGCTCCTACATATTTAGTATGGGATCCAGTTACAACAAGTTTTCCAGCCTTGTTCTTAAATGTTGCTTCCAAATAAGCAAGTGTTTTACCAGTTTTAATTACAGTCGCATCTACAACAATTTCATCTCCCACCATTGCGGGTCTTAAATATCTAATACATATATAATTGATTCTTAAGCATTGACTTTTTTATTTGTACATTGTGTTTATAACTTTTTGAAACTAACTTTAAGTATAAATCCACAGAGGATCCAGGAATCTTCTGACCAACGGACATAAGTGCATACGTTGTAATAAGATCCACTAACGTTGCAGAATAACCTCCATGTAAAGCTCCTTGAAAGTTTTGGTGTTCTTCTGCTACCGTAAAAATAGCTTTACACTTACCATTTGCAGCAGAAACAATATTCACCTATGAATACAATCTATGTTGAGCCAAATTCAGTTTCATACATTTAATAACATAGAATACTCCTTGAAAATATATCAATGATGTTTACCTTGTTAAGGTGTCGATCAAATTTTCCAGATTTATTTATTCGGAAATGAATATGTTTAAGCAAATCACATTGCCTGACAGAAGTAATTTTCATGGTCTCTGTCCAAAAATCAATGTTTATAAGAAATATGACATCTAATTCAAAACTGCATTTGTTTTCAATAATTCAAAATAGATTCTTACCTGTGGGTAAGGATGTACAAACTGTTAAGTCTTCCCAACCGTTGCTATTAGAGCTATTTGTTTATTATTAACAAGAGACATGTATTAAGACTACATGTAGACAGATGTATGAAATGTGTTCTCAATAAAACCAATTAAGCAATTCTACAACTATTGTTGTTATTTATTCTTTCTAATACACAACATTGGCGACGAGGATGGGATTCGCATAGATCCCCGAGTTGTAGAAATTTTATTTTGGTCCCCTCAAGAAGCGTTCAATTTCAGTGCTGACCGATGACGTCCTTTGGCAGCATTGGAGAATTTAACCCCAGCGATCCACCATCATGGAAGCTCTATATACAACGCCTTGAGTATTTTTTAGAAGCGAATCAAATTGCATCAGAAGCAAGGAAAAAGGCAACGCTTCTATCAGTGTGCGGTGTTAGAACTCTCAGCACAGTGAATTCTCTTATCTCCCCTGCAACCCCGTCTGATAAGTCGTACGCAGAGATCGTAGAATTACTGACTGTACATTTCACACCGAAACCGTCACAAATCTTCTGTCGTTTTCAATTTCATAAACGGGTACAAAACCGAGAAGAGAGTGTTAACGCATATATTATAGATCTTCGCCGTTTGGCTGAAAACTGCAATTTTGGAGCTACCCAAAACGAACGTCTACTCGATCAACTAGTCTGTGGTTTAAATAATGAAGCCCTGCAACGTCGACTGCTTTCAGAAACTGAGCTATCCCTGGAGGCCGCTCTTCGGAAGGCTTACGCCGCGGAAGCCGCAGCAGCCCAATCCAAGGAAATCCAAGCCCAGCATTTACCGAGCGAGTCTGCAACTTCACACAAGGTTGGGAAAAAAGGTATTAAGAATCAACATTCGCCTTTTTACCCAAACAAATCATCCTGCAATGGTTGTGGAGGAAATCATCTTCGTGTCTCCTGCCGATTCAAGGATACAATCTGCCACAGCTGCGGAAAAAAGGGACACATTGAGCGAGTCTGTAAGTTGAAAGCTTCCAAATCAACCGATTCGCCCTATAAACCCCCCTCACATACATCTACAGAGAGAACTTCAAACGCGATAGATACTACCGAAAGTATTTATCTCAACTGTGTTTGTAATGTTGAGCCTTTCGCTAAATTAAGTACATATGTTAAATTAGATGGTACCTCTTGTAAAATGGAGATTGATTCAGGGTCTGAATATTCCATCATTTCGCATGCTACGTACCAACAGTTGTGGCCAAAATCCGGCCCCATAATTAACCCGCTTCCTTTCAAGCTCTGCGATTATCAACGGCAGACAATTACAATGCGTGGAATGTGTCAGGTCAACGTTACCTACGGCCAATTACAAAACAACCTACGTTTACTAATTGCCAACGGTTCCCGAGCTAGCCTACTCGGTTTCAACTGGCTCAAACCCCTAGGAATACAATTTTCGGGAATAAATCAAACCACAACAGATCCATTATCCAAAATCCTATCTACTTACCAAGAAGTATTTAGCGAAGAACTTGGTACTTTTAACGGTCCAGTAGTGACTCTCCACATTGATCCTCAAGCAAGACCCATCCGCATGAAGGCCAGAAATTTACCTATTGCCCTGCGTTCCAAAGTTGATGCAGCGCTAGACAAATTGCTGGAGAAAAAGGTAATTGAGCCAATGTCTAACCCTAAATGGGCCACACCAATTGTCCCCATCATCAAATCTGATGGGACAATTCGTCTATGTGGAGATTATAAAGTAACCTTAAATAGAGCCATGCAAAATCATACATATCCAATACCCGCCATATCTCACCTCCTTGCCCGACTATCGGGAGGAAAGATTTTTGGTAAGATTGATTTCGCCCAAGCATATCTACAGTTAGTGGTAGATAATGCGTCCGCTGAAGCCCAGACCATCATCACCCATCGAGGAGCCTTCAGGGTAAATCGCCTCCAATTTGGCGTCAACCAAGCTCCAGGTATTTTCCAAAACTTTATTGAGGCTCTGTTAGTCGGTATACCCAATGTAATTCCATATTTTGATGATGTGCTAATCAAAGCTAAAGATTTGCAAGAATTTGGGGAGATTTTAACCAAAATCCTTAAACGTTGTAAAGAGGCTGGACTTCGAATTAAGAAGGAAAAATGCAAATTTGGTGTACCTTCTGTCCAATTCCTTGGCTACGTAGTGGATGCTACGGGAATCCATCCTACCAATGAAAAGATCAGGGCTATTCGTGAAGCCCCAACACCAAAAAACAAACAGGAATTACAGTCATTCCTCGGTTTCTTAAATTTCTATAATAGTTTCCTGCGGAATCGAGCAACAATTGCTAACCCGCTACACCAGCTGCTAAACAAGGACACTAGTTGGAGCTGGAATTCAAAACATCAAGAAGCATTCAATAAACTAAAGAATATCCTTTCATCAAGTGATTTCCTGATGCATTTTGATGAAAAGATACCGATAATTCTTACCTGCGACGCCTCCCCATATGGCGTTGGGGCAATCCTGAGTCACCAGCTGCCCGACGGAAGAGAGTTACCTGTCGCATTTTCTTCTAGAAGCCTGACGAAGGCTGAACAGAATTATGCACAAATCGACAGGGAAGGGCTAGCGATCATTGCAGGAGTTAAAAAGTTTCATCATTTTCTGTATGGGCACAAATTCACCATTATTACTGATCACGAACCTTTGTTAGGTCGATTTTCTAAGAATAAACCTACGCCAGACATTTTATCTCCTCGCACACTGCGCTGGTCACAAATGTTAAATGCGTATGATTTCCAACTAATCCACAAACCCGGCTCTAAAATAGCAAACGCTGATTTCTTGAGCCGATTTCCCCTCCCATGCCCCGAGTTTGAAATTCCAGATCCACCCGAGGTCTTATTCACTGAAGAATTGTCAAACCCGCCCATTCTAGCACCCGAAATCGCGCGAATGACGGTAAAGGACAAGGAACTTTCCCGAGTACTAACTTGGGTATTGTCCGGCTGGCCCCGAGGTAAGTCTGAAGAACATTTTCAAACTTACATTAAAAAGCGCGATGAATTATCCGTCCACAAAAGATGCCTTTTGTGGGGAAATCGTGTAGTTATACCAAAAGCAGGGCAAGCACGCGTTTTGGAAGAACTCCATTTGTCGCACCCCGGAATCGTCCGTATGAAAGCGCTTGCCCGATCCTATGTTTGGTGGCATAAAATCGACAAGGAAATTGAGGACTGCGTCAATTCTTGCCAAATTTGCCAACAAACTCGTCATGCGCCACCCAGAGCACCAGTACATCACTGGGAAGCCCCGCGGAACCCATGGTCACGTCTTCACATTGATTTCGCCGGGCCCTTTCAAAATCAAACATTCCTTATCCTGGTTGATGCATTCTCAAAATGGTTGGAGGTCAAACGAATGCCATCAACTACAGCCGCTGCAACCATATCCGCATTGAGAGAAATTTTTGCTACTCACGGAATTCCGGATTCACTGGTAAGTGACAACGGTCCACAATTTACTTCGCGTGAGTATCAGGAATTTTGCCAAAAGAATACCATACGTCGGATCCTAGTTGCGCCTTACCATCCTGCGAGTAATGGCCAAGCGGAACGGATGGTGCAGTGTACCAAGGATGCTCTAAAAAGAAACATTATACTTAGTAATTGGCCTCAACGTCTAGCCAATTATTTACTTTCACAGCATATCACCCCGTCCACAAGTACCGGTTTCAGCCCAGCTGAACTCCTCATGAATAGAAAATTAAGTACCTGTCTCGACAAAATACACCCCGATCGCACGCTGGATGATACACTAAAATTAGATGAATCGTCTGTTACCGTAGCAACGCCCAACGTCCGCACCTTCAAACCACATGACAAAGTTTTCATTAAAAACTTTAGTCTCGGTGAACCCTGGATTCCAGCAACCGTTGCCACACAAACAGGCCCTCTATCGTATACACTGTATACAGGTAACAATAATTGTATTCGAAGACATCTAGACCATATTCGCAGTAGGGTAACTAATGAAAATAACTTGCCATCTAATCTTACTCCTGAGATGTTCAAGCCAAATACCCCACTATTTTCGACACCCACAACGGAAGACCCATTGTTGCAAACGCAAACGCCCATAACTTCCCCAAGTACTCCTGTTATCACCTTACCACCGCTGAACTTGGAACCTCCTGCAACAGCTGAACGCACACTCCCGCCACAGCGACCGCTTCGAGAAAAACGCGCTCCTCTTTACCTACAAGATTACGTTCAAAACTAAGGGGGAAGGAATGTTAAGTCTTCCCAACCGTTGCTATTAGAGCTATTTGTTTATTATTAACAAGAGACATGTATTAAGACTACATGTAGACAGATGTATGAAATGTGTTCTCAATAAAACCAATTAAGCAATTCTACAACTATTGTTGTTATTTATTCTTTCTAATACACAACACAAACAAATTATATTTTCCATTATCTACTAAATACAATAGACTCAAACAGTGATATCTACAACAAAAATCAACCTTAGGTCCAACGCACCTATGCGTTTAGCACGCCGCGCCGTATGGATAGAATCAGAAATAAACAAGTAGCGAGCATAACTATCTAGCCATCTAGTGCTGGATCCAGGAAAATAGATGGCATTGCATATATTATTTTTAACATTTCTTAGGGTACTAGGGTTACCCGTGGGCACCATGTGCCCATATGGTATACAGAACATAGGTCAGTTTTGACTGATGGCGAATTTTCATGTAATTTAATAATAATAACACGGTTTTTCTTCATTTTGTATCGTTTGACCATAATAGTAATACAAATTTCCACATCGCAAATAATAATAAAGAAAAAATCGAGTCCTTTTTTTGAACGCTATTTTGTTCTTAGATCACTATGCTGAGATTAACTAATCGATCGCTTATCATGCACTGTGTAACATCCGATAAATTTAAACAAAATTTTGTTTAACTTTGATTTTAACCTTGTGTGCTACATATGTGTTGTATCATTTAGACAGTTTCCATGATTGTATATAAAAAACAGGATTATAAATTTACTTACGATTGATGTTTATTATTTGAATCGATTATTCAAAAAATATGAATTAGAAATCCTTTTTACACAACTACAATTCTTGACGCTCACGTGGTAGCACTTTTATTTATATTTGTTCTTTGGGCGGTCATTTTAACATAAATGCTTAATAGCGACTCACAAACTTCAAATTAGAATAAATAAAACTTAATTTTATTAACTAACAATTATTTATATTTCTCATTGACATACAATATCAATATAATATAGCAGATGCCACTCTGTGTTAAGTACACAACACAATAAATACACTTCAAATCATCAAATGAATTGAAGATTTATCACAAAAACTTTTTTGACATTTCATTCTGACGTTTGATTTGTTTTTGTCTATTTCAAAGCAGACTGAACTTCAGAATCGTAGTGATTGTTTTATTTCAGTATAAACTATTTGATTATTTTTACTTTCTTTTACAGAGTAATAAGTAAGTATTGTAATCATGAAAAATTTCGAACTCGAGATTTCAACGGATATATATGTTTTGACCTTCCCTGAATCGAATGTGACTATTTTCGGCATGACGTCTGTGTGTCTGTGTGTGTGTCTGTGAACGCTCTAGGGCCAAAACTGTCGAACGAAAAATTATGAAACTTCAAACTTAAGACTTGTATATACCCTAGATGTGCACCTCCTATTTTTGAAAAGAATATTCAAACCGGTAGTGCATGTTTACTCTATACATTTTTTGTTCAATCTCCAATATCACTGGAACGGCTACACTTACGGCAAAATTAGTTATGTTCATAATGAAGGATATTCATATTTCGCACAACTTTTGTTTGAAAAGTTTCTTTATAAATTGTACCAGTTATGAGATAACTGCTACAAAAAAACACAAATATCTTATTTACGTTGCCATAGTTATACCTACACTTGTGACAAATTTTATTATTTTTAAATCGGATCAACCATGAGTTACAGCATTTGTTTCTTGTTAATTGAAAACAAGCAAAGCATTACATTGACAGTTATCTTTTTGAATTAATATTTAAAATATTGATTTCTTATTAAAATACATTGAATCAGGTAAATTATTGTAGAATCAATTTATATTATATATTTGCTAACATAATTAAATAACAATTTCAGGGTTTTGCTAAACGGCGTAAATGAAAGTCGAGTGCAGGCCACTCCAGATATTTTATAACATTATTAACAGTCGCCATGGTGCAGTAGCTAAGTGTCATGCCTTTTACCCTGAAGGTCGTGAGTTCGATCCCCGTCTATACCAATCTGCATTTTTACAAAAAAAGCGTTCTACACATACACACTTACTCACATACACACTCACATACAAACATTTCTGGGTTATTATATTAATGATATGCGCTTATAATCAAAAAATATGAAGTAATATAGATATCAAAAAATTTAAATTGTTTTGATATACTAAAAAAAAAAATTGTGCAAATTTGAAACTTCAAAATTATAATTTTTAATTTTATTTTTGGGTTACATTGGTAACTTCTACAAAATATTATATAGATTTAAACTGGGAACAGATTCAAATGGGATGCCAAATTATATGTGTAACGAATTTAGTGTAAATCGCTCTTGTACCTTCATAGGAGTAGTGGGCACAAATTTGGTCTTACGAGCGAGCGAGCGACGACTAACATCTCAGTATATAAGTTATATATATATTTTTGGATTCAGGGCGACGAAACAAACACTTTTTGTTTAGGAAATTCTTTTGATCCGAGAATGCTACAGACACACGACCGAATGCTTTAGCTTCTTTGGTACTTCGTACGGCGAAGTAAAAAGAGAAATAGTGAATTTACGCTTTACGGGAACGTTGGCGTCAGTTGGGTGTGGGGTATCTGAGTTGTGGGTTCTTTGATATTTGTAGTAGCCGGCGCTACACGATGCTACGAGCGCCTTCCAACGTTGGACACTTGATGGTTCGTCGCATCGTGTGACCAATTTTCGACGTACAAACTACCAATGTCAATTGTCGGTATTTTTGACCCGAGTCTTTTTTACTTTCTTTTACGGAGTAATAAGTAGGTAGATCACCAAAAAAATCGAACATGAGATTTCAACGGATATACATGTTTTGATCTTTCTTGAATCGAGTGTGACGATTTTCGGATTGACGCCGTGTAGCACTCATTTGACTCAAACTTTCGACCAACGTTCGAGTAAACGTTCCACGCATCGTGTAGCGCCGCCTTTACCTAAAGACGAGCTCTACGCATTGGTGCGTTTACGCGAATCAAATCTTGTTTATGCACTGCCACAGTACAAAATGAAAACAATTATTAATAATATAATAAGCAAAATCTTGAAGAGTTAATCCACACATATTTACACCCATTGGCTGGCAAAGATATTTCAAATTATAAATATTTAAATTTGTGTAGATTAGTTATCTGTCAAACAATACCAACTGAAACAAAATCCGTGTAATTATTATTAAGCTAGGGTCACCCGTGGGCACCATGTGGCCTTATGGTATACAGAAGCATAGGTCAGTTTTGACTGATGGCGAATTTTCATGTAATTTAATAATAATTACACGGCTTTTCTTCAGTTTGTATTGTTTGACTATAAAAGTAATACAAATTTCCACATCGCAAATAATGAAGAAAAAATAGAGTCCTTTTTTTGAACGCTATTTTGTTTTTAGAACACAATGCAGAGATTAACTAAGCGTTCGCTTATCATGCACTGGGTAACATCCGATAAATTTAAACTGAGATTTATTTAAACTAAGTTTTGTTAAACTTTCATATTAACTTGTATGGTGCAACTGGCCATAAGTGTTGTATCATTAAGACAGTTTCTTTAATTGTATTATTACACAAATAAACAGGATTATAAATTTACTTACGATTGCTGTTTATTATTTGATTCGATTATTCAAAAAATATGTGTTAAAGTTAAAATTATTCCTAGATACGTTGCTCATCTGTTTTATATTATTGTAGTAATAACTGAACTGTCAGAGAATAGTGGTATACCTTATCATTTAAATAAAGCTTGTTTAAAACATATTGTTCGTAGTTTATTAGTCACACCTTAATAGGTTATGGGCCCAGAACGTTAATTCGTAAATTCAATACGTTTTGTTTTATTTTCGTTCGCTCATAAAAAAAAATATAAATATATTATGGCGGAAAAACAAACTGACGAAAGTTATCGCGCTTTCGAAAATTATCAGATGAAGGACAATGGGATACTTGGTAGTGGCAAATTACATTGTGCTTGAGAGAACAGTGTCTAGACACCATAGTCGATGGTAAGCGAGTGTGTCCAGAGGTACCAGTGGCGAACGCTGCACCACCTGGTATCGAATTCCGGAGACTGAGAAAACAACAAAACTTCTCATAGAAAATTTGCGTTCGATCGAGAGTTCTTTGACGAGTCATGAGTCAAATCAGGTGTCCAGCGCGTTCTACACAAAATCAAGAAAAGATATGCAGACAAAGAGTTTAAATTCGACACAGAGCGCAACGACTTCGAACACACACACAACAAAGAAGAAGGAGACACGTTCTTGCCTGTACTGCAAGAAAGTTGGACATGTCATCGCAGATTGCCGAAGGCGCGCAGCAAGCCAGAAAAGAAGCCAACTTGAAACCTGCCATATTCTTTGCTGTTGGACTGGTAGCGAAGAACAATTTCGTTGCAGCTGATTTTTGGATAGCTGACTTAGGCGCGTCGCATCATGTGACGGCAAATAATCAATATTTTGCCTCATATGAGAAATTCACAATCCCCATCAAGATTGAGACTGCTGGTGAAAAATCCCTCTATGCATATGGAGCAGGTAATATCAAGGTTGATGTATACGTGGACGACAGGTGGTCATCTGCTTCGCTAAATGGTGTGTGGTACGTACCAGACATCAAACACCAACTCTTCTCCGTTCGTCAAGCAGCAGAAAAGGGCAACATAACTTTATTCAACAACAGTGATGGCTGCACTGTTCTTTGCAACAACTCAGTTGTAGCTACAGGGGATCTTGTTAACAACATATACATCATGAACATGCGTGTTCACGCTCCAGAGACATCGGCTGAGGTCAACATGTCGACTACAGAAGAAATTCTTCAAGGATGGCACGAGAGGCTAGGTCATCAGGAAAAACGTCACGTGCGGGACGGGACGTGCTCTCTCGTTATGGTATTATTGTTAGAAGTACAGATACATCCTGTTTTTGTGACGGCTGTGTTTTGGGTAAGTCACATCGCAAACCTTTTCGCGCACGACCAGATCGTACACAAACCATCGATGAAGTGATAAATGCTGACGTAAACGGCCCGATGTCAGAAATTTCATTGAACAATTTTCGTTATTATGTAGTTTTCAAAGACGATTATTCGCGTTTTGTTCGCATTTTCTTTATGAAACAAAAATCTGAAGTAGCTGATAATCTGAAAACATTTTTGAATGAGTGTGATACCGCCGGTCACAAAGTTCTACGCTCTGATGGGGGCCGTGAATTTGATTGTGAAGCAGTTTTAAGTACACTTCGTGAGCGAGGCATAGAGTTTCGGCCAACCTGCCCGGATACGCCTGAACAGAATAGCGTCGCGAAACAGTCGAATAGGCACATTGTGGAACTTGCTCGTTCAATGCTTTCTGTTAGTAAATTGTCAAAATCATTTTGGGCTCATGCATGTGACACAGCCGCTTTTTTGGTAAATCGTACCGGAAAATCGAGCGTTCAAGGCAAGACGCCATTAGAACTCTGGAGAGATAAGGCGTTCGACCGTTTTGATTATTTGCGCATTTTCGGTTCCGAATGTTATGTCAATGTTCCAAAGAAGCTTCGGTCGAAATTCAAGTCCTTGGTCATTTTGTTGGTTATGTTAATGAAAAAGACGGGTACAAAGTGTGGGTTCCGTCTTTACATCGCGTTGTAAAGTCATACAACGTTGATTTTCGCCCGGAGAAATTGTGTACAAATGCTAATTATGTTGAATTGAACTTTGATCACTATGATGAACAATAATCTACAGATCATCGTTCTGTTAGTGAATATTCAGATTGTTGTAATGCAAATGAAGGAGATGACGAGCTCAATAACGATCAACCCTCATCTCGGTCTACTCAACATGCTCGAGAAATTCGACCTCCTGCTAGATTAAATGATTATGAGGTTGATTATCAAGTACATAGATCAAAGAATAGTGCTTTAGCTTCTCTAGAAGAAGCAGTTCGTGAAGAACTAGCACCAACCAATTTTCACGAAGCAATGAAAAGCTGCGATTCGGATAAATGACTGAATGCTATGCAAGAAGAAATGAATGCATTTCATGAAACAAAAACGTGGGAACCAGTTCCGCTACCAAAAGGAAAAAAACGCTATTGATAACCATTGGGTCCTTCGTGTGAAGTATAAATTTCAGTGTCATAACGGCAGTTTTAAAAATGATAATTAGTTGTATACTAAAATACAATGGATTGTGCCATCAAAAATAAAAGAATAAAATTGCCAACCAAACATGTTTCTAAATATGTTTGAATTATCTCTTCAGATTTTATTTCTCTAATAATCAGAATTATAAATTTACTTCCTTGCAGTTGTTATAATTTGACGAACTATAGAATCTTACCGTAACTCATATTTTCAAAAATCACTGCTTCTTGGCCATTTTGAAGTGAAAATATTAACTATGATTTAAAATAAATGTACGGAAACACGAATTTGCTAAAAATATATGCTAATTAGGCAATAATATGCATTTATTTCATATTATATACTTACAAATTGAAATTATAACATGCTACTTCTCTTAAACTTAAGATTAAACTTCAAACAATGTTTCCGTAATTCGTACGTTGAAATACTGTTCTTGACGCTCACGTAGTAGTACTTTTATTTACATTTGTTCTTTGGTCGGTCATTTTAACATAAATGCTTAAAATAGCGACATTCACAAACTTCAAATCTATTTAATTGAAGATTCACAAACACTTTTTTGACATTTCATTCTGACGTTTGATTCGTTTTTGTCTATTTCAAAGCAGACTGAATTTCAGAATCGTAGTGATTGTTTTATTTCAGTATAAACTATTTGATTATTTTTTATAACATTATTAACAGTCGCCATGGTGCAGTGGCTAAGTGTCATGCCTTTTACCCTGGAGGTCGTGAGTTCGATCCCCGTCTATGCCAATCTGCATTTTTACAAAAAAAAAAGCGTTCTACACACACTCACTCACATACACACATACAAACATTTCTGGGTTATTATATTAATGATATGTATTACAAGCCCTTTTTACACAACATTTTTAATGTTTTGACATTTGATTCATTATTGTTATTGAATTAACTAATCAGGCTAGATTCTGAATTTTGCAGTATTAAACTGCAGTGTCACAACGACAGTTTTAAAAGTGATAATTAGTTATATGCTAAAAAGCAATGGATTGTGCCATCAAAAATATAAAATAAAATTGCCAACCAACCATGTTTCTAAATATGTTTGAATTATCTCTTCAAGATTTTATTTCTCTAATAATCAGAATTATAAATTTACTTACTTGCAGTTATAATAATATGACCAACTATAGAATCTTACCCAAACTCATATTTTCAAATGTCACGGCTTTTTGGCCATTTTGAAGTGAAAATATCAACTATGAATTAAAATAATTGGCGGATAAAAATATATGCAAATTAGGCAAAAATATGCACTTTTTACTTTCTTTTACAGAGTAATAAGTAAGTATTGTAATCATGAAAAATTTCGAACTCGAGATTTCAATGGATATACATGTTTTGACCTTCCCTGAATCGAATGTGACTATTTTCGGAATGACGTCTGTGTGTGTGTGTGTCTGTGTGTGTGTGTGTCTGTGAACGCTCTAGGGCCATAATTGTCGAACGAAAAATTATGAAATTTCAAACTTAAGACTTGTATATGCCCTAGATGTGCACATTCTATTTTTGAAAAGAATATTCAAACCGGAAGTGCATGTTTACTCTATGCATATATAGTTCTATCTCCAATATCACTAGAACGGCTACACTTACGGCAAATATAGTTATGTTCATAATGGAAAGAGATTAATATTTCGCACAATTTTTGTTTGAAACATTTCTACATAATTTGTACCAGTTATGAGAAAACTGCTACGAAAAAATGGGTTGTGGCCAGCGCGGGACTTTCTATTACGTAGTTTTCATCAACATTTATTGATTATAAAAATATAATATTAGGAAATATTAATCCAACAGAAACAATATGAAAACCAAGCTAACCTTATATAAATGAATGGGTTGAAAATTATTCCAATATCAATTTGGAATGGTTTTGAAGAACTAACTATCAAAACTAACCAATTCTCTACAGAAATATTTTGAAATGTCCTTTATCTAATTCAGACCATTTTGTTTTCTTGTCGAAATATTGACAGGCGCAGATGATCCGATTAATTAAACTACATTCGAATCCATGACAACGTAAACAAGATTCTCATAATTTTCGGTAGCGGTTTTGTCGTAACTGGTACATTTATTGAAGAAACTTTTCAAACAAAAGTTGTGCGAAATATTAATATCTTTCATTATGAACATAACTATTTTTGCCGTAAGTGCAGCCGTTCTAGTAATATTGGAGATAGAACAAAAAATGCATAGAGTAAACATGCACTGCCGGCTTGAATATTCTTTTCAAAAATAGGAGGTGCACAACTAGACCATTTACAAGTCTTAAGTTTGAAGTCTCAAATTTTTTCGTTGGACAGTTTCGGCTCTAGAGCGTTCACATACACACACACATACTCACACGCACACACACACAGACGTCACTCCGAATATAGTCACATTCGATTCAGGGAAGCTCAAAACGTGTATATCCGTTGAAATCTCGAGTTCGATTTTTTTGGTGATCCCTATACTTACTTATTACCCTGTAAAAGAATGTAAAAACAGGACTTGGAATTTCTTTTCTATTTGAAATTTAGTGAACCTTAAACCGGGCACTATTTTTATGTAAAAAAAATAATTTTGCCTTTATTTTACTTGCATCATTTTCGATTTTGCAGATATCAAAATTTAAAATAAAAATGGGTTGTGGCCAACGCGGGACTCTCTTTTACGTAGTTTTCATCAATATTTATTGATTATAAAAATATAATATTAAGAAATAATAATCCAACAGAAACAATATGAAAAACAAGCTTACCTTATATAAATGAATGGGTTGAAAATTATATCAATACCAATTTGTAATGGTTTCGAAGTACTAACTATCAAAACTAAACAATTCTCTACAGAAATATTCTGAAATGTCATTTATCTAATTCAGACCATTTTGTTTTCTTGTCGAAATATTGACAGGCGCAGATGATCCGATTAATTAAGCTACATTCGAATCCATGACAACGTAAACAAGATTCTTAAAATTTTCGGTAGCGGTTTTCTCGTAACTGGTACATTTATTGAAGAAATTTTTCAAACAAAAGTTGTGCGAAATATTAATATCTTTCATTATAAACATAACTATTTTTGCCGTAAGTGCATTGCCGGTTTGAATATTATTTTCAAAAATAGGAGGTGCACAACTAGACCATATACAAGTCTTAAGTTTGAAGTCTCATAATTTTACGTTGGACAGTTTCGGCTCTAGAGCGTTCACATACACACACACGCATACACACACACAGACGTCACTCCGAAAATAGTAACATTCGATTCAGGGAAGTTCAAAACGTGTATATCCGTTGAAATCTCGAGTTCGATTTTTTTGGTGATCCCTATACTTACTTATTACTCTGTAAAAGAAAGTAATAATGTTAAGCTTTATTTTATTTTATTTAATTAGCTTTAATTTGGTTCAAGGTACATGTTGAAAAGTTTTTGAAATTAGAGTTATGACTATTTGAAGGGCGTGATTTTTTCAGGGCTACGTTCAAATGTACCTAAACCTTAACTATATGTCAGCAACAATGATCCTAAACAATTTATTTATTATATGGATTATTTTTGTAATTTTATAAGCTAACTATTTTGTTATAACAAACTTTTTCGAAAATGTGATTCTCTCTGAGTAATTTGCTTACAACCTATGAGAAATCAGTGTTTTTACTTTCTTTTACAGAGTAATAAGTAAGTATAGGGATCACCAAAAAAATCGAACTTGAGATTTCAACGGATATACACGTTTTGAGCTTCCCTGAATCGAATGTGACTATTTTCGGAGTGACGTCTGTGTGTGTGTGTGTGTGTGTGTGTGTGTGGGTGTGTGTGTGAACGCTCTAGAGCCGAAACTGTCGAACGTAAAATTATGAGACTTCAAACTTAAGACTTGTGTATGGTCTAGTTGTGCACCTTTTATTTTTGAAAAGAATATTCAAACCGGCAGTGCATGTTTACTCTATGCATTTTTTGTTCTATCTTCAATACCAGAAGAACGGCTGCACTTACGGCAAAAATAGTAATGTTCATAATGAAAGATATTAATATTTCGCACAATTTTTGTTTGAAAAGTTTCTATAGAAAATGTACCAGTTACGAGAAAACCGCTACCGAAAATCTTGAGAAACTTGTTAACGTTGTCATGGATTCGTATGTAACTTAGTAAATCGGATCATCTGCGCCTGTCAATATTTCGACAAGAAAACAAAACAGACTCAATTTGATAAATGACATTTCAGAGTATTGGTTAGTTTTGATAGTTAGTACTTCAAAACCATTACAAATTGGTATTGGTATAATTTCCACCCATTCATTTATATAAGATAAGCTTGGTTTTGATATTGTTTCTGTTGGATTATTATTTCTTAATATTATATTTTTATAATCTAAAATATTGTTGATACAATATTTGAAAACATAATAAAATAATCAGATAATTGGTAAAATTACTGTAAAATATTGCTGTTTTTTAACATTTTGTTTGGAATATATATATATATATATATATATATATATATATATATATATATATATATATATATATATATATATATTGTGAAGAGGTTTCTTTATGCTGACCTCTCACGCTTATGCCGCACGTCGCGTTTCTTTTTGTTCGGGCGCCAATCAGTGGGGAAATAAGAACTTTAGTATAGGATAGGGAAAGGTGGGAAAGACGGTGATTCTTTCGACGTGCGGGCCCTGATAGCTTCTTGGGAGGCAGTTCCAGGTCGTTGAGAAAATAACAAGAGCGTAGTTATTATTCAAGACACTTTTTATTTGCTGGTTAGGCGATAAAACATAACAACAATAATAGACTAATAACAGAATAATAACAGAATAACACGGATAATTTACAGACTCATAACGGAAACAGTACTAATTGTTTAACAGAATAAATAACGGATTATTAACAGACTCGTAACGGAAACAGTACTAATTGTTTAACAGAATAACAGAATAAATAACGGATTATTTACAGACTCGTAACGGAAGTAGTACTAATTGTTTAACAGAATAACAGAATAAATAACGGATTATTTACAGACTCGTAACGGAAAACATTTACGTTTGTATTTTGCGTGTGTGTCTCGGTTAGGGAACCGGCCAAGACGTGAGTGTGTGCGTGTGCGTCTCGGTTAGGGAACCGGCCAAGACGTATATGTGTGTGTGTGAGCGTCTCAGTTAGGGAACCGGCCAAGACGTATATGTGTGTGTGTGTGCGTCTCAGTAAGGGAACCGGCCAAGACGTGAGTGTGTGCGTGTGCGTCTCAGTTAGGGAACCGGCCAAGACGTATGTGTGTGTGTGCGTCTCGGTTAGGGAACCGGCCAAGACGTGTGTGTGTGTGTGCGTCTCGGTTAGGGAACAGGCCAAGACGTGTGTGTGTGTGCGTCTCGGTAAGGGAACGGGCCAAGACGTGTGTGTGTGTGTGAGTCACACTAACAAATTATGAAAAGCTCACCGGTTACAGGTATACATGGTAGTGCACAATAATCAGTTCGATGTTTTCTACTTCGACGGAACGGCGGCGTGCTCTGGGTCTAGAGGCTCAGGGAACTGAGGCTCGAACAAGACTGCCGTTTTTCTCAAATCGGGGCTGTTTTTATATGGTTTTTAGGGAGACAATTGCCGATCATCCCCAATAGAAATCGTCCACGTACCAGAGACGATGTCATTATTATCCAATAGCAGACCGGTAAAACATGGATATTTCATTGTTTCCAACGCCGACGTGGTTAATGTTTAAACACAAAAATATTTAATATAAAGTTATTCTATTGTTCACTGTTAGTTTAAATATTTCCCGCACAAACACTATTTTTAGTTCCATGTCTAGGGACTTTTCATTCCCCTAGTTGGTGAACACGCGTATGTTGTTTAACCTCACATTTTAACAGTTTAAATTTAAACTGTCTGTGTTTTTATAGGTAAACAAAACGTGACTTCGTCACAATATATATATATATATATATATATATATATATATATATATATATATATACATACAATGAATACTACGTAAAAGAAAGTCCCGCGTTGGCCACAACCAATTTTTTCCGTTGGATATACATACATATATATATAAATATATATATATATATATATATATATATATAAATATATATATAAATATATATATATATATATATATATATATATATATATATATATATATATATATATAAATATATATATATATATATATATATGTAAGTTTGTCGCTATCTTCACACAAACTTAGCCGCCTGTGCGACCCACAATTCAAACTTGCCCAAACCGATACGATTACTGCTGCCAGCCAGAGATGCCAGAAAGGCAATGTCCCCCACCACCTTTTTGAAATACGAAGATTGTGGGATATTTCTCTAGTTTGTCGTAGCTTATTTCGGCGGAATACCCTACGTTATCGACACAGAGTTGCCAGAAAGGGAATGTCCCACACCTCCCACCATTATTTTGGTTGCGCAGAATCCCACGGCGCACGACGGAGAAATACCCCTCCGCTTGTTGCGGCCCTCCTAGCTTGTTTCAGTAGAATACACTTCATCACAGTATTGAAATCAGCGCCACCTATGAATTTTAAGTACGTATACTGTCGGAAGATCAGCGACAATACACGAAGTAACAAGGTCGACATGTAGCTATGTAGCATTTCTAAATATAAACATAAATCCAAATACAGATTCTCGTATGACAAAATCGTTCTCTAAAATAAATTATAATTTCATTTAAAGATTTAACATCTTTATTACTTAAAATATTGTATTTACATTAAAAATAAAATATTATTTAGAATCTTAATATACAAAAATAATAATAAAGAAAAATTTTATATTTATTTATTAAGATATTATATTTACAATAAAAAATATATATATATATATTTAGAAACTTTATAAACAAAAATAATAATACAGAAAAATTTTACATTTATATTATTTAAATATTATATTAAAAAAAAAAAAATTAGAAATTTTAAAAAACAAAAATAATAATAAAGAAAATTTTTACATTTATTTATTAAAATATTATATTTACATTAAGAAAAATATAAATATATTTAGAAACTTTATATACAAAAATATTAATATAGAAAAATTTATATTACTTAAAATATTATATTAACAAAAAAAATTATTTAGAAACAAAAATAATACAGAAAAATATAATACAGTAAAACTTCCCTAACTCGAATCTCAAGGTACAGGATAAAAGATTCGAGTTAGGGAAACTTCGAGTTATAGAAAATACACAATAAAAATATGTGAATAAATTAGTTGTTTATTTTAAAGTATTCAATAATTTTCTTTTGTATTTTACAAGACCACCTTTCATTTTCTACAAAATCTTCCATTAAATTTAAAGAATTGTATATATACTCAGAAACATACAATCATCAATAAAAAGAACGAAACATTAGTGTTCTAGAAAAAAGTTCGACTTAGAGAATACTTCGAGTTATAGAAGTTCGAGTTAGGGAAGTTTTACTGTATATTACTTAAAATATTATATTTACATTAAAAAAATGTATATTTAGAAACTTTATAAACTAAAATAATGTAATATTTCCTTTTCTATTATACTTACACTCCCAACAAAACTACCGACACGCTGCCACCAGTGGACTACGGGTCCACGCCGTTTAAGAAAAGTACTCAAATATTTTGTGCCGAAATTAAGGCTCGTGGATTCTTGTTTGGGGGCTTGCCTTGAGTACCAAAATGCATGAAGTCACCAATTCACTCTCCAACACTTACCTCGACTCTGCGATTTGATGCGGTTCTCCAATCCCTCCAATTGAACTGTGTTAATCCTCTGCCAGGTCACACTATTCACTTTGTCTAGTTCACTTTACACTTTGGAATCAGGTATCGGTAACGGCAAGTAAACGACTCGACAAGTAAGCCCAATTTTAAGTTATATTATGGTCAAAGCCAAACGATATAAAATCCAAACATTAAAAGACATATGACACAATTGTTATATGAACTAGAACACGAGTTTAAATGAAATAATTATAAAGAAAATAATGAATATAAAATTCCTACTGCTCAACACGAATCACTCAACACAAGCTGGAGTTCAAGAAACTCGCTCCAATTCACCTCCGTGCTCTTTTACTACACGACCTCCTTCGCTCAACCCTCTACCCTGACTGACTTCTATCTTTTCTTCCTCCACCCAACTTTGCTGATCTCCTACCAGCTTCGGTGCTGATAAGGGTTTTCAACAACAATAAAACTGACCCTTGAATTTAGTGATTCATGTTGAACAAAGTAACTTAAATCTTAATCTACAATACAAATGAAAAATATTTACTCATTCTTCGTGACTCGTTATTCCCTTTGCACGAGCAACCAGTAAATATTATTCGGAATATACCAAGATATGGAACGTCAACATTGGATTACAATTGACAATAACAAATGACTTTATATAAAACTTAGTACTAAAAATATTGATTACGCGATTCTTGATATTTTATTCCGAATATTACAAACCCTTATTTCTAACATAAAAATAACATACATATAAAAGAGAATAAAACTATTAATAGCAAGTAATGGTGAACATTACATCACTCCCACGTTTTTTTTTTTTTAAGTGTTTTGATATCAAAAGAAAAACACTCTATTACTAGCCTGTTTCCTATATATTCTGTTCCTATATATTATATAATATAAAAATTAACCTGCTAATGTTTGAGTGTCCTTTCACTGAAGGGGGGGAGGATGTATTTCAAGCGAATGCCTGTACTGGTGTTTGCTGCTCTGGAGGTATATGGGACATTTCAAGTTCTTCTTGGATTTTATTTTCCACGAAACGCCGTTTGATGCATAACATCCTTAGGGAACGCAGCTTGTAGGTGATAATTGCGCTTCCTGCTACGATAAGAGTCACGGTTAAACCGGTCAACCAGTGGAAATGGTGAGAATGCTCCTTTTTGATTTCAATATCCCTTAACATTCCGTGAATGTCTCTTATGGGAAGGTCAACTGGGTTATTGGTGTGAAATTTCGGATCGTTCAACAATTTCACAATTTTGTTCAACTGTTCCCGTTGATTTGAACTTACCAATTTAGGTTTCGTTATCGTTGAAACTTCTAGGAGTGGAATTCTATATTTATCTTCTGTTTTGGCCGTGATAGTTATATCTTCTGAGTGTGGAAGCAGGAGGTGGCCATCGATTGTGGCTTGACATTTCAAGTCCAAGCTAAGGTATCCGGTTCCTTCTAGCTGTTTATGAAATATTTGCTTCCCACATTTGATTATGGCATGTTTTATATTTGTCACACTATAAATCCATTTGCCATTTTGGGCGGTTTTATAAAAAACTGCCTTTGGGTCGCGTTGGTAATTCATCTTACAGGTATTGTTGATTAACGTCTCATCATTATTATATAGGGCTGACAAACATCCCTGTTGTGGGTACGTATCAATGGCTTTTTGCGGCGGGCAAATCTTAATAAAATTTCCACGACATCTTTGCAGGTCATCAAATTGCACCTCGACATATTTATTCCCCTCCTCTGATACAGCCAAATAAGGGGCATCTGGTTGAATTGACATAAAAATATTATGATCAATTTTTTTTGGGAGTGGTCTTGCTCGATATAAACGGAAGTCCCTGTCTCGTGAAACTAGCGGTATTTGAGTATAGATTCTCAATTTTCCGTCGATCATCGCTGTTCTCACCCGAGCGACTTGGTATTGAACATGGATATTATGTCGGTGTACAGGGCGAACATATCCCAATCCGTGAGTACATTATACATCTCCTCTGCACTTAAGAAATGAAAACTAAGCCGACTATGTGCTGCTTGTTCGATCGCTAACTTGGTTTGCATGAGTTCATTTTCTAGTGAGGTTATCAATGATTCCGCTATTCTCCATAAAGATTGTATTCGAAAATTGTACTCAATATATTCAATACTTCTATGAATCGCATTCAGTTGCTGGTTTACTTGGTCTTGGAAGCGTTGAAATTCCTTAGTCAAGTCCATTGATACTTGCTGCAGAACACCAATGAGTTTCTTATTTTCGGAAGCTAATATGAATGTCGTATTAACTACAGTAGCTTCGGCTTGCAGAATTGTCACAAATTTTTCTTCGTTGGTAATTATCCCTGATAACTTAGCGTCAATGTTTATTAAGTCATCATTGTCCGGATTACCAAATAGAAATTTAATTGCACTACCACCCACATCAAGTAAACCACGATTACCACGGCCAGAAGCAGTAAATGACACTAAACTGTTTTCTATTTCGCGGATTTCACGTGAGAGTTTATGGATCCGCGTAAGAATAACACCTTTTTCTATATTCGCGGCATCCATTGATACTTCCACTGTTTTACTGTTTATTGCTATATTATTGTTATATTGTTCATTAGTCCCGATATAAAATTAGTTCCGTTATCTGTTATCAGAATCTTGGGACAACCGTGGCGACAAATGATGTGCTTTACCATGGCTCTTGCGATCGTATCGGCTTTTTGATCAGGCAGTGCTATGATTTCTGAGTATCGAGTAAAAGCATCTATGCAGCTCAGTATGTATTTGTTGCCGCTGTCTGACGTAACTAGCGGGCCTACGATATCTAAATGGATCCGTTCAAATGGCTCAACCGCTTCCGGAAACTGTTGTAATTCGGCTAGCTTTTTATTGACCGGAGTTTTCCGTTCATTACAAGATTGACATTTTTCCACGTAATTTTTTACATCCCTTGACATTCCTACCCAATGATACTTCGTTTGAATGTTTCCAAGGGTTTTCTTCATACCTTGGTGTCCGGCCATTGGTGAATCATGATATATTTTCATGATATTTTTCCTCATAGATCTAGGTACGACAACTTGGTGATATCTGTTGGTGTCGCTCCGTATTTTCATAATTAATTCGTCTTCATCTTGATAATATTCTTCACTGTCTTGAGATTCTCTAATAAATCGGGCTATATTTTTACATTCTTCATCGCTTTGTTGTTCTTTAATCAATTCATCTCTAGACACATAGGGAATGTATTGGGGTTCTTCTACTTCTACTGCTGCAATCCGTATCCTTGATAGCGCATCTACGTTGCCATGTTTTCTTCCAGGGCGATGCACGATTTCATATTGATACTCCGAGAGAAGTAACGCCCAGCGCGCTAATCGAGAACTCGGATCTTTAAGATTTCTAAGCCAACTCAGAGGTCGATGATCAGTTATTACTTTGAAAACTGTACCGTACAAGAAACAACGAAAATGTTTTACACCCCACACAACTGCAAGACATTCTTTTTCAGTTGTACTATAGTTTTGCTCTGCCCGGTTGAGTTGACGACTCGCATATGAAATAGGATGCTCTCCGTTACCTAAATTCTGGCTCAGTATTGCGCTAATTGCGAAACCGCTGGCATCAGTTAAAACGAAAGCATTTGAGAAGTCCGGGTGCTGAAGCACGGGCTTAGAACAAAGTGCATTTCGTAATTTTTCGAACGCTTTTTGTGTTGTATCGTTCCACTCAAATCGCTGATGTTTCGCCGTTAATTGTGTTAATGGTTTCGCGATGGCTGAGAATTCCGGAATAAAACGCCGGTAAAATCCCACAAGACCCACAAAAGCGCGAATGTCCTTAACAGACGTAGGTTTTGGGTATTTAGCTATGGCTTCAATTTTCTCCGGGTCAGCCTGGATTCCTTTTCTATTAATCACATGTCCTAAATACATAGTTTCCGTGACTAATAGTTTGCATTTCGAGGGTTTAAATTTTAAGTTTGTATCTCTCATTCTATCGAATATAGACGTTAATCTGGAAAGGTGTTCTTCAATGCCGGAAGAACTAAATACAATTATATCGTCGAGATATACAAAGCATGTTTCAGGTGTCAATCCAGTCATTACTGTTGCCATCAATCTACACCAACTACTTGGACTATTGGCGAGACCAAACGGCATTCGAATACACTGATAATGTCCATCAGGTGTTGAAAATGCTGTATAGGGACGCGATTTTTCTTCGACTTGTATTTGCCAATATCCACTGGCCAAATCTAGAGTACTAAATAAGGTGGCATTTCCAAGCTGCTCCAAAACGTCTTGAAATCCGGGTAGTGGAAAATAATCTCGCTTTGTCACTGCATTTAGTGCTCGGTAATCGATACACACTCGGACCTTATCTTCACCATCCTCCGATTTCTTCGCTACCATGATAACAGGTGCCGACCAGGGTGAATTAGATTGTTCGATAATGTTATCCTGCAACATCTGGTCGATTTGTGTTTTCAGTATTTTCCTTTGTGTATGTGGAACTCGGTAGGGGGCTTTAGTAATTGGTGGAACATCATCTACGATAATTTCGTGTTTGGCTTTATCGGTGTATCCTAAGTATTTTCCCTCCGTGAGAAATATGTCTTCATATTTCTGTAGTAATTTTGCAACCTTTGATTTATCCTCCGTATTCAAGTGCTCCAACTTAAAGTTTGTTGCAACCTCATTCATGTCTTTCTCTACGATATTGGCTAAATTTATTTCCTTTTTGTTAAATGTAGTTGTGAATAATGCATGCCCTACTATCGTTTTGGCGCTGACTCTAACAATTTGTGAAGTTGTATTTATTAATTTCAGTTGAACTTCCTTCCTGTTTTTAACCAATACTCTAGCTGCAAAAATTCCATGAATCAGAATTTCAGTTGGCTCAATTATGACATCGCGGAGTTCAGAATGGTTCATGACCCATTCTTGCGCTCCAACGCAAAGTGCTTCGGATCTAGCGGGGATTTCGATGTTTTGCGATAATCGGACTACGGTGCGGTCAACACTATCATCCAAAGGTTGATTCAAAATTGACCGTAATGAATCAACGGTACATTGGTCGCTTCCCTCTTTAGCCTCGACTTTACGTTTGTTGCCAAAATTGATTGAAACTCCTTCCGTCTCCTTGGTTTTTTTGCTGCTCTCATTCTTTGTATGTTCATCTGTTTCTTGCTTCGCTGTGTCTTTTACATAATTTTTCTCTACTAGGGCTTCTTCAAATCGAACATGTTTCTTCTCTTTATTTTGCTTAACATACTCCCCTTTCACTCTACTCACGAATGGATCTTGATAGACAGCTTTCTCTATATCTTCATCATTCATCAACTTGGTTCTCACTCTATCGCTCAACGTCATTGTTTTCTTTTGAAAATTTATCGTGGCTCCATATTTTTTTAGAAAATCTCTCCCTAAAATTCCGTCGACTTTGAGTGGTATATCTTCGCTACATACCACACAATCTACATTAAAGTTTTCTCCTTCAATTCGCATAGCGATGCTAGTTTTCCCCAAGATCTCTATTGGGTTTCCAGTTAGTCCTGTGATAATTAAATCATCCACAACCTCACAGCGTCTGTTCTCAACAATCGTCTCCTTCATTATAGTGATAGCCGCCCCGGTATCAACCAACATAAATTTAATTTTTCCGTCAACTTCTATTCGGATGACACTTCCCATATCTGACTCTGCATGTATTGTGGTAACAATGCAGTTTGATTTTCGTGTACTTAGCTCAATGTCGTCGGAACAGTTCTTGTTAGGATAGAATTTTGAAAAGTTGCTGTTTAATTTAGGCATCTTATCTTGTTGTCCTTTCCTATATTTGATCTGCCATGGACGCTCTTTACATGGACTTGTTTGTTCAGAATTTAAAGATGGTAGGTTATCTTTAACGCATCGATTATTTTGAGTTTTAGGTCGATTTTGCCTTGTACACGAAGATCTGCGGGGAATATGTTTTACTGTTGATTGTGAGCCAGACTGTCTCGGGCGTTGAGGCGCTGGCTGTCTCCGTTTAAATTCTGCCGGCAATTTCTAGACAAATGTCCTTCTTTTTTGCAGGTAAAACATCTCCTCGTGTCTCGTTGTCTGTAATCTCTGGCTACATGATTCTGGTTTCCGCAATTGTAACATTTTCCAGTATTTTGTTGACCAAAACAACTTCTTGCATAATGACCTTCGCGACCACATTTATAACAGGTTATTGCATGCTTATTCGTGTTCTGAGTAGTTAGTCTGGACCTAGATTCTTCATAATTTCTTTCTTGTCTTTGATTGTCATCAATTCCTTGAAGATTTACTACATTTGCCAAGTAGGTGTTTGTCCGGGTAGAATGAGCAATCATATTCTCGTTATGCTCCTCCTGCGCGGCGATATCCAAAACATGCTCGAAAGTTAAATCTTCTCCTTGCAACGTTGACGCACGACTAAAGACTAGTCTACGGATGCCTAGGCTAAGTCCATTTTTAAATTGTTCGATCAATCCCGCTTCGTGGTATTTTTTTTGTATCGCTCTTTCCTCAGGTCGAATGCTCCATGTGACAATATCTTTTCCTAACACTTTAAGTCGCGTTGCATATTCCGAAACCGATTCGCGATGCATTTGTGTACATCTAGAGAATTCAAATTTGGCCTTGCCTGGAATTATACGTTTATCAAATTTTTTGATAAGCAATTGTTTAAACGCTGTCCATAGCATCCCTTCTAGATTAGAATCATCTAGAGTTTCAAGGAACTGTGCTGCTACACCGCTACATTTTAGTCGAGTTATCGTTACTTTTTGAATTTCTGTCCAACCGCACATACACGCAAATTGTTCAATTGTTCTAATGAATGATTTGACATTTTCTTTTGCGGTTCCTTTAAATTGTGGTACTGAATCTATTGACGTCATTATTATTCCTGCTTGAGGTCTTATTGGTTGTATTGGAGGTGGATTTGCCATTATATATTTTAAAACATAAATTGAGATTTTGAATAATAAAATGAGGGTTGAATTATTAAAGAAACATGTGTAAAGCTGCCATGAAATAATATAGCTTTTCACAACAGTTTTCTGGGAAATAACCCTACGTTCGTAATCAAAGAAATCTACGCGTGAAACATTATTCCACCATTTTAAAAGGCGTGTGTTAGGCGTTTGTATAATTATCTGACAATGAGATTAGTGAATTTACTTCTAACGCGTTTAAAAAAAAAAAAAAAAAAAAAATATATGCATAGTTTTACTCTTCGCATCACTATTATTGTTTATGGTGTCTCTTTTCTTTCTTTTTTTTCTTTTTACTCTATAAACAAATAACCCCAAACATAGCAGACTTGGTAATTAATTTACGTGCTGCGTAAAACGAAGATCCCACCGCTCAGCCGCCAATGTAATATTTCATTTCTATTATACTTACACTCCCAACAAAACTACCGACACGCTGCCACCAGTGGACTACGGGTCCACGCCGTTTAAGAAAAGTACTCAAATATTTTGTGCCGAAATTAAGGCTCGTGGATTCTTGTTTGGGGGCTTGCCTTGAGTACCAAAATGCATGAAGTCACCAATTCACTCTCCAACACTTACCTCGACTCTGCGATTTGATGCGGTTCTCCAATCCCTCCAATTGAACTGTGTTAATCCTCTGCCAGGTCACACTATTCACTTTGTCTAGTACACTTTACACTTTGGAATCAGGTATCGGTAACGGCAAGTAAACGACTCGACAAGTAGGCCCAATTTTAAGTTATATTATGGTCAAAGCCAAACGATATAAAATCCAAACATTAAAAGACATATTGCTCCCACCAACTCGCTTTCGCTCAACTGATACCCGGACAACTGGCTCCCATGCCAACTCGCTTCCGCACAACTGGCTCCCAGTAACTCACTCCCCACCAACTCGCCCCCGGACAACTGGCTCTCGACCAACTCGCTTCCGTGCAACTCGCTCCCACCAACTGGATCCCATGCCAAGTCGCTTCCGCGCAACTGGCTCCCAGTAACTCGCTCCCGCGCAACTGGCTCTCAGTAACTCGCTCCCGGCCAACTCGCACCCGACTAACCCGTTCCCAGCAACTCGCTCCCGACCAAGTCGCTCCCAGTCATTTTTTACAGACAATAACTGATTTAATGGGAATTTCTTAGCATATCTAAATGACTGAAAGCCGTATAATATGTATTTCTTACTAAAACTAAATACATATAGTGTCTGACGAAACGATTTCGCTACAAAGGCATGGTTGCTGTGGTCTAGTGGTAGCGCGCTGGGCTCAGAACGCGGAGGTCGCGCGATCGAATCCACTCGTCGGCAATACTATTATATTTTTTACGAAATTAATTCGTATTATTAGATAATACGAGTTAAAATCATCTTTCAATGGTAAACCATGGAAACAAAACCATCAACGCTATATCTTGGTGTGTACTCTCCTCAGTATATCCGCGTCATATCCAGGTATTCGACCGCCACCAACGCTATATCTTGGTGTGCACTCTCCGCCGCATACCCGTGCCATATCCGGATAGCTATATAATTCTATCTTATAGGTATACCTTCATTAGATTGTTTAATTTTAATAAAGAATATTATTTATTTGAACTTCAAATTTGTATTATTTATTTATTTGTTAATATTTATTTATTTATGGTTTTTACTGATGTGGAATTATTTCTTTGTAACTATAGTCTCCCCGGTTTACCTAATGATGGCTTACTAGCTGAAACTGGTGGTTTAATTAATAAAGAATCTTACGGAATCCAAACGTTTTCAAACCCTATTTTTTCTTATCCTATAATCTATCGATGTTTACCAACTGTGAGGTGATTTGCTGCTCGAGCGCCTATCCTTCTGCTGGAATGGAGAAGTGTAACAGATATATTTGGATTAAAGTTTGTGATTAAAATGGTTACTTTTTTTGCATACCCAGTTTTGACATGCGATTGCTGTAAGAGAGGAAGATACAAATATATTTAGATTAAATTTAGTTATCACATAGGTTACGTTACGTTATTGCTGTTTAGAAAAAGGTAGTAAGTTAGCTATCCGGATATGGCACGGGTATGCGGCGGAGAGTGCACACCAAGATATAGCGTTGGTGGCGCTCGGATACCTGGATATGACGCGGATATACGGAGGAGAGTACACACCAAGATATAGCGTTGATGGTTTCGTTTCTATGGTTTACCTTTGAAAGATAATTTTAACTCGTATTATCTAATAATACGAATTAATTTCGTGAAAAATAACATAAAATAGTGGACGAGTGGATTCGATCGCGCGACCTCCGCGTTCTGAGCCCAGCGCGCTACCACTAGACCACAGCAACCATGCCTTTGTAGCGAAATCGTTTCGTCAGACAGTATATGTATTTAGTTTTAGTAAGAAATACATATTATACGGCTTTCAGATTCATTTGCAATTTTTGAGGTTTAAAAATGATATGCATTTAGATATGCTAAGAAATTCCCATTAAATCAGTTATTGTCTGTCAAAAAGTTACTGGGAGCGACTTGGTCGAGAGCGGGTTGCTGGGAACGGGTTGGTCGGGTGCGTGTTGGCCGGGAGCGAGTTACTGGGAGCCAGTTGCGCGGGAGCGAGTTACTGGGAGCCAGTTGCGCAGGAGCGACTTGGCATGGGATCCAGTTGGTTGGAGCGAGTTGCGCGGAAGCGAGTTGGTCGGGAGCCAGTTGTCCGGGGCGAGTTGGTGGGGAGTGAGTTACTGGGAGCCAGTTGTGCGGAAGCGAGTTGGCATGGGAGCCAGTTGTCCGGGTATCAGTTGAGCGATAGCGAGTTGGTGGGAGTGAGTTACTCGGACCGACATAGCCGCAAACCCTCCAACACTTACCTCGACTCTGCGATTTGATGCGGTTCTCCAATCCCTCCAATTGAACTGCGTTAATCCTCTGCCAGGTCACACTATTCACTTTGTCTAGTTCACTTTACACTTTGGAATCAGGTATCGGTAACGGAAAGTAAACGACTCGACAAGTAGGCCCAATTTTAAGTTATATTATGGTCAAAGCCAAACGATATAAAATCCAAACATTAAAAGACATATGACACAATTGTTATATGAACTAGAACACGAGTTTAAATAAAAAAATAATAAAGAAAATACTGCTCAACACGAATCACTCAACACAAGCTGGAGTTCAAGAAACTCGCTCCAATTCACCTCCGTGCTCTTTTACTACACGACCTCCTTCGCTCAACCCTCTACCCTGACTGACTTCTATCTTTTCTTCCTCCACCCAACTTTGCTGATCTCCTACCATCTTCGGTGCTGATAAGGGTTTTCAACAACAATAAAACTGACCCTTGAATTTAGTGATTCATGTTGAACAAAGTAACTTAAATCTTAATCTACAATACAAATGAAAAATATTTACTCATTCTTCGTGACTCGTTATTCCCTTTGCACGAGCAACCAGTAAATATTATTCGGAATATACCAAAATATGGAACGTCAACATTGGATTACAATTGACAATAACAAATGACTTTAAGACAACTCCATTATATAAAACTTAGTACTAAAAATATTGATTACGCGATTCTTGATATTTTATTCCGAATATTACAAACCCTTATTTCTAACATAAAAATAACATACATATAAAAGAGAATAAAACTATTAATAGCAAGTAATGGTGAAAATTACAATAATACAGAATACAGAAAAATTTAACATTTATTATATTTACATTTATTTATTTTTTTTAAACTTTATATACAAAAATATTTAGAGACATTTAGTTATAGGACGTTTCTCACTGACATTTTACTTTCAGATAAGTATAATCACAACATTTCTTCGTTCCAATTCCAAGTTCGTGCCTAGTTGTGCACAGATTAGATCACCAAATCTATTTTTTGCAATTTTTACTAAGGGGTCTCCAACAATTCCAGTTAGTTTACTTTAAATTAGATAAATAGGAAACGCAAGATTTTTAGTTATATAATAAATGTGGAATATATTCATTGTTAAAATATAAATAAAAATGTTAAATCTTTCTGTATTAATATTTTTCTATATAAAGTTTCTAAATAATATATTCTTTTGTTTAATGTAAATACAATATTTTAAGTAATAAAAATGTCAAATCTTTCTGTATTAATATTTTTGTATATAACATTTCTAAAAAAAAATGTTTTTTTCTAAATAATTATTTTTAAATGTAAATATAATATTATAAGTAAAATAAATGTAAAAAATTTCTGTATTATCATTTTTGTTTATAAAGTTTCTAAATATATTTTTATTTTATGTAAATATAATATTTTAAGTAATATAAATGTAAATTTTTTCTGTATTAATATTTTTGTCTATAAAGTTTCTAAATATATATATTTTTTATGTAAATATAATATTTCAAGTAATAACAAGATTTGGTACGCGTAAAACGCACCAACGCGTAGAGCTCGCCCTTAGGTAAAATATGCGTTGCGAGCAGTGGTTTTTAATTATTATGGCCTTTTGGTTAACAATTTGAAAATATGTTATAGGTGTAAAAAGTCTTACATTTAGTTTTAGATTATATTGATAAAAAAAAAATTTAGTTCATATTTTAAAATTCAAAAATATAATATTTAACAATTTTTTTCGGGTTTTGGATTAACAAAATAAAAAAAACTTTAGACATAAAATATCTTAGAATTTTTAAGTGTATTAATTATTTTTATAAGGGCAGTATTAAGGGGGGCTCTAAATTTTGGGGCCCTATAACTCGGTAAGTATACAGGCGATTGGATTTATACTGCGAGCGGATACAAATGGGATGCCAAATAATATGTGTACCAAATTTAGATTAAATTGATAAAAAATAAAATTTTATTGCAAAATTTTAAAATTCAAAATTATAATATTTAATAATTATAATTAATAGAACTTGCTGTTGGCACTTGTTGAAACATTTTTAATAAAATTTGTAATAAAAACACTCGTTAAGTTTCAAAGATTTTGTTTATTGTTAATACGTATTTCGGCTTCTTAGGCCATCATCAGAACATATACAAGAAACTTCAATGGGGTCTCTACTTATATCTAAGACAAATTGTAAACAATATGGAGGGGTATATTAAGGGAATACCAAGCAAGGATTAGAGTGGTTTTAGAAGCGGTGACGAGTTCAGATCTAACTGTTCATTCATTAAGTTCTTGTTCTGAGAAACTGCTTTATTGATCTCTAATGCTTCTAGAAGGTTCAACTTTAATCCTTTCTTGTTGACATGTAAAATCTTAAGACTATGGATGTCAAATTTATGATTTGATTCTAACATATGTTTGGCAACATTAGAATCACTTTTTTGTAAACGCCAAAATCTTACATTAAAATTACGTCCTGTTTGACATATATAAGAGAAATTGCAATCATTGCATGATATTTCATATACACCACTTTGTGCAAGTTGGTTCCGTGTAAAGATTTTATTATTAACTAAATGATTCTTTAGAGTGTGTTTATTATAAAAAGCTGATGTAATGTCAAGTGACTTTAGTTTTTCCGATATTCTAAAGCTGGTTTTGCCTATGAAATTAATTTTGCGATATATTTTAGTATTTTCTTCGATAGATTTGTGGTAAAAATGTTTGGTCAATTCCTGTCGTTGTTTCCTGTGCACCATCTTATTTATAATTATAGGGTTGTATCCATCTTGGCGTTTACAAAAAAGTGATTCTAATGTTGCCAAACATATGTTAGAATCAAATCATAAATTTGACATCCATAGTCTTAAGATTTTACATGTCAACAAGAAAGGATTAAAGTTGAACCTTCTAGAAGCATTAGAGAACAATAAAGCAGTTTCTCAGAACAAGAACTTAATGAATGAACAGTTAGATCTGAACTCGTCACCACTTCTAAAACCACTCTAATCCTTGCTTGGTATTCCCTTAATATACCCCTCCATATTGTTTACAATTTGTCTTAGATATAAGTAGAGACCCCATTGTAAGTTTCTTGTATATGTTCTGATGATGGCCTAAGAAGCCGAAATACGTATTAACAATAAACAAATACTTTGAAACTTAACGAGTGTTTTTATTACAAATTTTATTTAATAATTATTTTCGGGCTTTGGGTTAACAAAATGAAAATATCTTGTAGACATAAAATATCTTATAATTTTTATTCAAAAGTGCTTCAATTATTTTTATAAGGGGCTTTTATTTTGTTAACCCAAAGCCCGAAAAAAATTATTAAATATTATAATTTTGAATTTTAACCCTCTGCATATAATAGACTCCCTCTCCGATTTTCACTGGGCGCGCGCGAGTAACAGTTTGAATGCGCAGTGGCAGGGGATGTACTTTATTATACTGGGGGCCCTCGAAAATCTACTATAAAACAGATACACGATATAAAAATGGGCACAAGCACGTCCCTGCACCGAGAGAGAAAGAAGACCGCGTCTAGCATCACTGCGCATAAACAAACACACACATACATAACTCACAAGAAGACGTTTGAACATCTATTATATGCAGAGGGTTAAAATATGCACTAAAAGTTTTTTTTTTATCAATATAATCTAAAATTAAATGTAAGACTTTATATATCTATAACATTTTTTCAAATTGTTAACCAAAAGGCCATAATAATTAAAAACCACTGTTCGCAACGCATATTTTACCTAAGGGCGAGCTCTGCGCGTTACACAGTGGAGTATTTGTATGAAAAACACGGTCAAAAGTCGAAATCACAAATCTAGTCGAAATATAAACAAATCGGCATATTCTTTAAGAAGAATGACTGGCCCTTCAAACTGTTGCCATATAAGGGCGCCAAATGTTTATTTACCTACATAAATTAAATCAGAACCCAGTCATTGTAAGTAGCGAATGCGCTGAGTAACGACTAGGCTATAATACAGTACGCATTTGTTTTGTAATTTGTGTTTGTTGGTCTTTGAATTTTTGAAAAACAAAACCGATTTTGATATGGCAGGAGAAGGTATGTACTTTACTTTGAATCAATATTTAATTTGCAATTAAAATAATAAGTTTACGAATAATATTTGCAAGTCCTATAAATGTGTGATATTTTTTGCATCAAACTTTCGTATAAAAGTGTTTTTGAGTACCTGTCGCGTCTTGTCGCGTTATTTCTTTTGTACGCGCATAATATTCAGACTATTCTTTAATCAATTTCGAAGAAAAATCTTCCGCACTCTTCCGCCATTTTGTGTACCATTAGTTTAAATATTAAGAGTAAAAGAGTATATATTGTACAGTCATTTGGTCGTTTCACTTCAGACTTAATTTTTTTTTTGATAATTTGATTAAAAATGGAACAAATATGAAATATTTAAAAATAATTAGTTTGTTTTCTCGTTGGGGGTGGATGAGTTACACCCCAACTCAGAGGTTCAAAAAAGAAAGAAAAAAAGTGACTATGAGAACGTGTCGATCGTCGAATTCTACTCCAAAAAACCCCTATAACGTTAATTTTGCTTTAATACCCTCCTAGTTACAGGGGGATGAAAACTTTGATTTTCACGCAAAAATACTGATTAGCAAATTACTCAAAGAGGATCACATTTTCGAAAATGTTTGCCATGACATAAAAGTTAGCTCATGAAATTACAAAAATAATTCATGAAATAAAAATTTGTTTAGGCTCATCGTTGCTGAGATACATTGAATATTGAACATAACCCTGAAAAGATCACGTTCTTCAAATAGTCGTAACTCTAGTTTAAAAAATAGTTTTCAAGATGTGCCATGAACCAAATTAAAGCTATATATAGTAGCTTATTATCGTATAATATTGTTTCTTATTTAATAATTGAATACAATCTATAAAATAATTTTGACCGGTTATTTCATACAAATACTCCACTGTGCGTTGGTGCGTTTTACGCGTACCAAATCTTGTATATAAAATTAATATATATTTTTTTAATTTCTAAATAATTTTTACTTTCTTTTACAGAGTAATAAGTAAGTATTGTAATCATGAAAAATTTCGAACTCGAGATTTCAACGGATATACATGTTTTGACCTTCCCTGAATCGAATGTGACTATTTTCGGCATGACGTCTGTGTGTCTGTCTGTGTGTGTGTCTGTGAACGCTCTTGGGCCAAAACTGTCGAACGAAAAATTATGAAACTTCAAACTTAAGACTTGTATATACCCTAGATGTGCACCTCCTATTTTTGAAAAGAATATTCAAACCGGTAGTGCATGTTTACTCTATACATTTTTTGTTTTATCTCCAATATCACTAGAACGGCTGCACTTACGGCAAAAATAGTTATGTTCATAATGAAAGATATTAATATTTCGCACAACTTTTGTTTGAAAAGTTTCTTCATAAATTGTACCAGTTATGAGATAACTGCTACGAAAAAACTCAAATATCTTATTTACGTTGCCATGGTGATACCTACAATTGTGACAAATTTTATTATTACTTTCTTTTACAGAGTAATAAGTAAGTATTGTAATCATGAAAAATTTCGAACTCGAGATTTCAACGGATATATATGTTTTGACCTTCCCTGAATCGAATGTGACTATTTTCGGCATGACGTCTGTGTGTGTGTGTGTGTGTGTGTGTGTGTGTGTGTGTGTGTGTGTGTGTGTGTGTGTGTGTGTGTGTGTCTGTGAACGCTCTAGGGCCAAAACTGTCGAACGAAAAATTATGAAACTTCAAGCTTAAGACTTGTATATACCCTAGATGTGCACCTCCTATTTTTGAAAAGAATATTCAAACCGGTAGTGCATGTTTACTCTATACATTTTTTGTTCAATCTCCAGTAACACTAGAACGGCTGCACTTACGGCAAAAATAGTTATGTTCATAATGAAAGATAATAATATTTCGCACAACTTTTGTTTGAAAAGTTTCTTCATAAATTGTACCAGTTATGAGATAACTGCTACGAAAAAACTCAAATATCTTATTTACGTTGCCATGGTGATACCTACACTTGTGACAAATTTTATTATTTTTAAAACGAATCAACCATGAGTTACATCATTTGTTTCTTGTTTATTGAAAACAAATGAGCATTACTTTGACAGTTATCTGTATGAATTAATATTTAAAATATTGATTTCTTATTAGAATAAATTGTATCAGGTAAATTATTGTAGAATTAATTTATATTATATATTTGCTGACATAATTAATTAACAATTTCAGAGTTTTACTGTGAAATTTGACTGTTTAAGAGTGAATACGATCAGTACTTCAAATTCAGATCCATTATAAACTGGTATAATTATCCAGTTATTTTCATTATATTATATTATATATATATATTAATATCTATCTATTGAAAACTACGTAAAAGAAAGTTGAGTGCAGGCCACTCCAGATATTTTTTAAAACGAATCAACCATGAGTTACATCATTTGTTTCAAACAAACAAGCATTACTTTGACAGTTATCTGTATGAATTAATATTTAAAATATTGATTTCTTATTAGAATAAATTGTATCAGGTAAATTATTATAGAATCAATTTATATTATATATTTGCTGACATAATTAATTAACAATTTCAGAGTTTTACTGTGAAATTTGACTGTTTAAGAATGAATACGATAAGTACTTCAAATTCAGATCCATTATAAATTGGTATAATTATCCAGTTATTTTCATTACTTTATATATATATATATATATATATATATATATATATATATATATATATATGTGTGTGTATATATTAATATCTATCTATTGAAAACTACGTAAAAGAAAGTTGAGTGCAGGCCACTCCAGATATTTTTTTAAATGTAAATATAATATTTTAAGTAATATAAATGTAAAATTTTTCTGTATTATCATTTTTGTTTATAAAGTTTCTAAATATATTTTTATTTTATGTAAATATAATATTTTAAGTAATTATAAATGTTAAATTTTTCTGTATTAATATTTTTGTATATAAAGTTTCTAAATATTTATTTTTTAATGTAAATATAATATTTTAAGTAATAAAAATGTCAAATCTTTCTGTAATAATATTTTTGTATATAACGTTTCTAAAAAAAATTTTTTTCCTAAATATATATTTTTTTATGTATATATAATATTTTAAGTAATATAAATGTAAAATTTTTCTGTATGTATATTTTTGTATATAAAATTTCTAAATAATATATATTATTTTAATGTAAATACAAAATTTTCAGTAATAAAGATGTTAAATCTTTAAATGAAATTATAATTTATTATTTCAATGAAGCTGGTTTTATAGGCGCATAGAAAACGATTTTGTCATACGAGAATCTGTATTTGGATTTATTAGTCGCCAATGTTAATATTTACAAATGCTACATAGCTACATATGTTGACCTTGTTACTTCGTGTATTGTCGCTGATCTTCGGACAGTATACGTACTGATAATTCATATTATATATCATAGATAGCGCTGATTTCAATACTTTGACGTATGGTATTCTGCTGAAACAAGCTAGGACGGCCGCAACGAGCGGAGGGGTATTTCTCCGTCGTGCGCCGTGAGATTCTGCGCAACCAAAATGATGTTGGGAGGTGTGGGACATGCCCTTTCTGGCATCACTGGCTGCCACGCCTTGGCCGGACGCCGTAGCGGAGTCAGCTAGAAGCGCTTAAGACATTCGCATCGAATACGAATGATCTATACTATTTAATCAATATGTTATAATTTCTTAGTGAATCATAAGTGTTTTATTGTTTTACTATTATATTGAATCATACATCCCTAAACCAACATAATTGTTGATTCAGGTGATTGAATGATATGTTAGGTTAATGTTACAGTTTTGTTATTCTATTATTTCAGTATTCAATTACAATTCAGTACAATTCTATACTACATCAACTTGTGTCTGAATTATTTATCAACCGTAGTTTCAAACCATAATTAACGCTTGAAACCTACATATATATATATATATATATATATATATATATATATATATATATATATATATATATATATATATATAATAGTTGGTAACACCAAGTGTGTGCCCTCTACTTCTCGGATTTGGACCAAATTTGAACATATTTTCTGGTACTTCATTTGAATCCGCTCGCAGTTTTAAGGATCCTAAAATTTAAAACCGTCTTAAAACCCGCCATTAGAAATAGAAATTATAATTTCAGATTGTGAACCCAAACGCCAAAAAAAATATCTGGAGTGGCCTGCACTCAACTTTCTTTTACGTAGTTTTCAATAGATAGATATTAATATATAATGAAAATAACTGGATAATTATACCAATTTATAATGGATCTGAATTTGAAGTACTTATCGTATTCACTCTTAAACAGTCAAATTTCACAGTTAGACTCTGAAATTGTTAATTAATTATGTCAGCAAATATATAATATAAATTGATTCTATAATAATTTACCTGATACAATGTATTCTAATAAGAAATCAATATTTTAAATATTAATTCATACAGATAACTGTCAAAGGAATGCTTGTTTGTTCTCAATAAACAAGAAACAAATGATGTAACTCATGGTTGATTCGTTTTAAAAATAATAAAATTTGTCACAATTGTAGGTATCACCATGGCAACGTAAATAAGATATTTGAGTTTTTTCGTAGCAGTTTTCTCATAACTGGTACAATTTATGAAGAAACTTTTCAAACAAAAGTTGTGCGAAATATTAATATCTTTCATTATGAATATTGCTATTTTTGCCGTAAGTGTAGCCGTTCTAGTGATATTGGAGATAGAACAAAAAATGTATAGAGTAAACATGAACTACCGGTTTGAATATTCTTTTCAAAAATAGGAGGTGCACATCTAGGGTATATACAAGTCTTAAGTTTGAAGTTTCATAATTTTTCGCTCGACAGTTTTGGCCCTAGAGCGCTCACAGACACACACACACACAGACACACAGACACACAGACGTCATTCCGAAAATAGTCACATTCGATTCAGGGAAGGTCAAAACATGTATATCCGTTGAAATCTCGAGTACGAAATTTTTCATGATTACAATACTTACTTATTACTCTGTAAAAGAAAGTAAAAATTGAAAAATTATTTTCAATTTTAATCTATTATATGTGGAAAGGGAAATCGTTATCGCGGGCAGTGTAATGTGCTGTTGCTACAATCAGAAAGTATGTACTCTCAGGTTACAATTATTTTTTACTTTCTTTTACAGAATAATAAGTAAGTATTGTAATCATGAAAAATTTCGAACTCGAGATTTCAACGGATATACACGTTTTGACCTTTTCTGAATCGAATGTGACTATTTTCGGGATGACGTCTGTGTGTGTGTGTGTGTGTCTGTGAACGCTCTAGAGCCAAAACTGTAGAACGAAAAATTATGAAACTTCAAACTTAAGACTCGTATATGCCCTAGATGTGCACCTCCTATTTTTGAAAAGAATATTCAAATCGGAAGTGCATGTTTACTCTATACATTTTTTGTTCTATCTCCAGTAACACTAGAACGGCTGCACTTACGGCAAAAATAGTTATGTTCATAATGAAAGATATTAATATTTCGCACAACTTTTGTTTGAAAAGTTTCTTCATAAATTGTACCAGTTATGAGATAACTGCTACGAAAAAACTCAAATATCTTATTTACGTTGTCATAGTTATACCTACACTTGTGACAAATTTTATTTTTAAATCGGATCAACCATGAGTTGAAGCATTTGTTTCTTCAAAACAAGCAAAGCATTACATTGACAGTTATCTTTTTGAATTAATATTTTAAATATTGATTTCTTATTAGAATACATTGTATCAGGTAAATTACTATAGTATCAATTTATATTATATATTTGCTGACATAATTAATTAACAATTTCAGAGTTTTACTGTGAAATTTGACTGTTTAAGAATTAATACGATAAGTACTTCAAATTCAGATCCATTATAAATTGGTATAATTATCCAGTTATTTTCATTACTTTATATATATATATATATATATATATATATATATATATATATATATATATATATATATATTTGCAAACATAATTAAATAAAATAATTAGTGAAAACTGCGTAAAAGAAAGTCGAGTGCAGGCCACTCCAGATATTTTTATAAGGCGAACAGAAGGCATAGGTGCCTCTACCTAAACTTGTTTTCTTTAATTGTTGCTTTGTTCCATTTTCACTAAATTTTTAAGCATATATTCTAATGGCTTAAAAATTCAAAATAAGTAATATAACGATCACTGAATTCATGACAACCGATGAATGCGGATGTGTTTCTCGTTCTCTTAAGTTTTGAATTGAAATTTGTGTTTTAACCAGTTTGTTCTCGGGCATGTGTATATTTATATGAATATATACGTAAATATTTACAAAATTATCAAGAAATAATAAAGTACTTTTAAAATAAAAGTGAATGGTTGATAACGACCCCATCGGGGGCGGCTGGTCGCCCGATCAACCTTCATTATCACAATGTTTATCTGAAGCTACAACTTATTACATTCGGATATTGGAAATGATTTAACATCGTCAGGTAACAAATCTCAGGACATCGGTAAGTTACCCAAAACTAATACTTTTAAAAGAAATCAAGGACATGAACTAACGCACATGTCCAAAAGAAGCAAAAATAAGGAGGAAGAAACATCAACAGTGTTAGACAAATTTAACTCGGAGACAATGGAACTCGAACCACAGTCGAATAGTATTCAGATAATAGACACAAATCCGTCTTCGCAAATAATTGAAATAATACAACCCAATATACTGCCTTTACCCGTACACCCAACAGACTCAGACCAACATCAACAAACATACCAAACCATACATGACAAGTCACAGCCTAAAAGTGGCAATACAAATGTAAACATAGACACAAATTCACGAAAGGGCAATGCACCTAATATTGAACAAGGAAACTTGGAACCGAATAAAACAAAATTCGACAGAAAACAAAACAGATTCCGTCATACAGACTCCGGCCCATATATTATATTCGTTGAACATAAAATAAAATAATCTCGTATGCACCCAAGGAAAAATTTTACACAATAAGGATCATACAGTTAGCAACAACATTGTAAATATGACAGTGGCGGGTAGAAACCGCATCAAAATCGAAATAAAAACGGCCGCTACGGCTAATTATATAGTCTCCTCTAGATTATTTCCAGTAAATAGTCTAGAAGCATATATTCCATCATATTTGACCTACCGACAAGGTATAATAAAAAACGTAGATGTAAATATCCCTGGGCAAGAATTATTAACTGACATAAGAACAAATGTAAAAATTACGACAGTAAAACGAATCACCCGTAGAATAGACGAAAACCGACGTGTACCAACATCATTAGTCATCTTAAATTTCGAAGGACAAACAATACCACAGTACGTCAGCATATATGGGGTCAGATGTCTAGTGGACCCATATATTCAAAAAGTAATACAATGTTTTAAAAGCTTGCGGTATGGACACTTACAGAGCCAATGTAAAAGCTCAGATAGATGCGCTAAATGTAGCGAATTACATAATACGCGTGTCTCTCCAAATAAAAGAACTCTAAAATGCATCTTCTGTTCGGAAGCACATGAAGCTACTAACCGAAATTGCACTAAATATAAAATACAAAAAGAAATGAAGATATTAATCGCACATCGTAACATCTCAATTTCAGAAGCAATTACTCAAGTGAACAAAAAGACATATGCTGATGTAACAAAGAAAACTCATCCATACAATCATTTAACCAATCACAATCAATGTTTTAATTTACAAAATAACTCTGAAACACAAATTACAACCGAAATTATACAATCAGAAAAACCTAGGGAACACATACAGCAACACCGCAATCAGTACATCACCACACACGCAAAAAATGCAAAAGAAAAACATGACATTCCGTACAGGAACAATTTTCCAAGGCCGTAAGAAGGAGAGTTAAAAACGCCTGCAGGTGGATTCATCCAAAACAACCCTTACCCTCCACAACCTCATCAGCAAACTTTGCCAGGAAATAATTCGGATGTCATCAAGAAATGTTTAAATGTCATTCAAAAAATGTTACAATACATGCACTCTACATCAAACACGAATAGTCTCTCAGAAACCGACATTCTTTCACTAATTCTAGAGAACTTTCAAGATTCCTCCACCAACAATGGATCATAACGTAAAAGTAGTGCAATGGAATGCTAGATCACTAGTAGAAAATAAAGTCAACCTCGAACAATTTATGTGTCAAAATAATATCTCAACCGCGCTAATTTCTGAAACTTGGTACAAGCCAAATTACAGTTATACTTTCTCAGGGTATAATATAGAAAGAGCCGATAGACAAGATGGGAAATCTGGTACAGCTATTCTTATTAAAATGATTATACGTTACACGGTCATCAATTTACCAACATTCGGGCAAAATTTACAAATAGTGGCAATAAATATTAAACTCAAATACAATTTCACGATCGTATCATTATACCGTAAATCGAATAGTAATTTTAAAAGAACTACACTCAATTCCATTATACAAAACATAAACGCTCCCTTCATCATAGGCGAGGACATGAATGCACACCACGGCATGTGGGGATGCACGACAATCGACAATGCGGGTAACAATATCATAGAATGTATAGACGATAACAATCTGATTTTATTAAATGACGGTTCCAACCGTATTCTACGCCCTCCAAACAAACATAAATCCGTAGTTGACCTAACGATATGTACCACCGACATTGCACCTAAATTAAATTGGTGCACTATTTATGATACTTTAGGTTCAGATCATTTACCCATTCTAATAACATTAAACGAAAAACACAACACAACTTTTAAATCAAACAGGATTTGGAACATCAAGAAGGCTGACTGGGAACTATACAGATACACTCTAAATATAATAAACGAGAATACAATATGGCTAGTAGAAAATATATCAAAATAAAATAAATTTATTGAAAACTTAAACAAAGTAGCAGATGCGTACATACCTAAAATCAACAATAAAAAATCAATATATTAAAATGTAAGACATGGTGGGACAACGAATGTAAGACTGCCGTAAGGACAAAGCAGAAGCTTTACATAAATATAAATCAAACTCAACATTGGAAAATTATATCTACTATAAAAATAAGGAAGCAATGGCAAAGAAAATAATAAAAAGAAATAAAAAGGCAAAGTGGCAAGAATACTGTAATAAATTAAAGGGCATTCACCTTTTGAGCACAAAAAAAAAGCTGTTTTTAATTTTTTCTTTTCAGGGTACGTTAGAGATATTCGCACGCGGTTTTTCGTATCGTATTTATTCAACTTTTCTCTTTAATAAGGTATTTTTTAAAGTCGGGTACGTTCAGCCCCGGCGATGTCCAGGTCCAAAGTGGGCAGCTCAATTTAGGCACGCGGTAGCATAACTCTGGTCTCAGTTGTATGAAACAAAACAAAAAAAAAGAGTTTTAAAGTATATTAAATTGTCTAAGAATTGATTTTCGGGTGGTTCATTTGGACCATAATTAGCAAAATGGCGACCATCGTACAAAAAGTGTAATTTTTTGCCACTTTTTTTCTCCTTTGGCGGGCCTTAAAAAATATTAATAATAGTCGCACACTTTTCATCGAAGATCAACTCCTAGAGAATTTTATTACCTTTAAGATGCGCTTATTGAGAGTTAAATCGGTTAATTCGTTGTCGAGATATTCTACCGCGCGATTTAAAAAATATGGTTTCGAGATAAACGCGTTTAAAGTTTCAACTTCAGACTGACGCGCGCGAATACGCCGTGTTTGAGCAAAAGCATTGTTTTGTTTAAATCGCAATTTCACATATTTCCAACTCGAATTTCGAAAAACGGCTTCAGAAACCCATAGTCAACACTTCAAAGTGTCCGATTCTACAAAAAAAAAAAAAAAAAAACGATTTTTTTAATCCGCAAAAGGTGAATGCCACCTTAAACAGACAAAATCCTTTAAAAGATATTTGGAACATGAAGATAACCCGTCATGGTTAGAGGCCTTTCTAAATTCTTTTACACCTCAAACCGCCCAAGAACAAATCTTTATCAACAAGCAGCACCTAGATGGTCATTTTCTAAATCAGAAATTCAATAAAAGTGAACTATCACATGCCATATCTCATTAAAAAAACACGCCACCAGGCATGGACCAGATACATTATCCCATGATAGCAAACCTTAGCGACGATAATATACTATTAGACATATTAAACGAAATATGGGAATCAGGAGAAATCCCCGAAGAATGGTCACTCTCAGTCACAATCCCTCTCCTCAAGCCAGGGAAACCTTCGGAGTTACACTCATCGTATAGACCTATTTCCTTATCATCATGTGCACTAAAAACATACGAAAGACTAATAAAACGAAGACTAGATCATTGGATGGAATCGAATAATTTGTACCCACCCTCCCAGTTTGGATTTAGAAAGGGTAAGGGCACAATGGACAATATCTCTAATTTAATTACTGATGTACAATCTGCCTTGTCTATAAACAACGATGTAACCGCGATTTTCCTGGACATCAAAGGAGCTTATGATAATGTCCCTCAAAAAATATTAGTTAATAAAATGATCCAAATAGGGCTTCCTGGAAAAGTAATATATAACATCTTCAAAATAATATCCAACAGAAAGATATACACCCGATATAACAATAGAATAATCGGACCCAGAACGTCAAACCAAGGTATTCCATAGGGAGGAATACTGAGCCCTTTACTATATATTATATTTACACACGACCTAGAAACCATATTTAACCCAACCATTAAAATACTTCAATATATCTGCTTATATGCAGAATCTAAAAACATACAGAACTGTAATAAAACCATTGAAGAGTGGATCTCTCTGATAGAGGACTGGGTTTATAAAAACGGGCTGGAAATCTCAATACCCAAGACAATAGTAACAACATTCACACGCAAAAGATTCGAATTCCAGACACTATTAAACTAGTCGAAAATATATACCAATACAAAAAAGTTGTCAAATTCCTCGGTATAACTCTGGATTGTAAACTGTCGTGGTGTTCGCACATCAAAAACCTTATCGACAAATTAGAAAAAGGCATAAACATCCTAAGACTAGTCACAAATTTAAAATGGGGAGCTAGTCCTAATATTGCTCTTTTATTCTATAGGGCCTTCATCAGGTCAAAAATCGATTACGGACTATTTTTTACGGCACGACCAAGAAATCACAATTAAATAAATTAAAAGTTGTAATAAACAAGGCCATTAGAATATGTATAGGAGCAATGCGCTCCACTCCAATAAACGCAATGATGGTCGAAAGTGGCGAACCACTCATAGAAGCTCGAATACAATTATTATCCGATAGGTTTGTAATAAAAAAATTTGGCACAAATAGCGAAATTATAAATAGCATAGAACAAATATCAAATTTATATCCGATCCTGAACTACTGGAAATGTGACCAAAATATAAGCTCAGGTAGAATCTGTCACGTGCAACATCACATTTTGAATGACATTTTTACAGATTCCACTTAATCATTTTACATGTTTTATACATTTTCTGAAAGGTGTTAGTGTGTAATTGTATGCTGTAGAAAACTGTGGATAACTTTAACAACATATTAAAGATGCATTTCATGTGAAGATGTTAAAAATTGTAAAACCTATTTTCCGATCATGGACTTGTAGAATCAGTGAATTTATCTGAAATTTGGTTATAATATAAGTAATAGCAAAAAATAATTAAAAAAACTCCTTAATTTTATATATTTTGTATGCTTTGAATGAATATATCAAAATGTAAATATTTGTCAATTTTCTGTAATATGACATACCATATATATCTTATATTGTGATATATAAGTATGTACAGAATATTATACATATTAGTTATTGAGTATTCTAAAAGCTGTCAATTTTAATACAATAACAATGCAACAGTCTAAGTTGTTGTCAAAATGCTCTGGATCCCACATCACACTTCTTGTGTAACATTATTTGCCGATAAATATCGTGAATTCTTTTAGTTGTGGTTTGAGCAGGAATAAACAAACTCCTATGTTTATGGGCAAAGAAAAAGAAAAGTGACGAGCAAGAAGCATCATGGCAGGAGAAAAAAGTCGATGATATTAGGCGTGTTTCTTCGCCAGTTTTGTGATTCAATCCAAGTAATCATAGAAATAATATGATTCGCAAGGGGAAGGGGACTGTCCGTTTCTGATCACAAAATGGAAGAGTAGGGATAACTAATAACGAGCGAAGAAACGTGATTCTCATAATCATGATTACTTTGATTAGTTAGATTGTGAATCAGAGTTCGAAGAAACACGCCTATTATTGAAGATAATTCGAAAGAAGTGATTCAAAAGAGCCAAGGATAGAAGATTGAACAGAATACCTTCAATAAGCTAGACAAGCTTTTTGCTAATTATAATACAAAAATATATTCTAGGCGATGGTCGTTCATTTTCATTTTCATCTCTTAACAGCCAAAGCCAATTCAAAAATTATTTACAAGCCAAATATGTATCTGCAAATTTTAAATACGTACTGTTTATTTAAAGGAATGGTGAGCCGAGAATATAGACACAGACCTTGTGGACAGGGCCGCCGCGTGAGGGTTGTAAGGTTGTGATCAGTACAAAGGCGGTGCCATTCCAAAGAAAATATAATAGTTGTTAGAGTGTAATTTAATATATTCAATAAAAGGTAATAGTGTTACGGAAACTAAGCGATTCTATTATAACCAAATGATAAAGGAATTTCGTAAGAGGTATCAGGGAAAAAACGGCAATATGTCTTTTTTACCTGACAACTAATAAACGTCCATAGGGCGTAGGTTGCGTTTCATTTGCGTTTCATCTGCGTATGCGATTTTTTGTTTTTCACGTGTGGTCTTTGCCTTAAGCCGGGCTCAAACGACTGGAGTACTTGGAAATTATTTGTCACGTGTGAATACTTGTGGGAATGCTCTATTTGCACAATTAATCGGCAATAGTACTAGTAAAAAATATCACCATTATTTGACCAGACCTGCGCATAGGTGTTTTCAAATATCAAGTTGTGTGAAAAAAAACCGTTATTGTATTTGGTAACTTGCCAAACATACAATTTTTTGCCTACTTGTCAAAAACACCAGTGGTCTGGGCGCAGTTTTAGACCTCATTCTATTGATACTTGCCTTTATATAAAGGCATCATATCAGTTTCTCACTTACATTTTAGTTGCTTGTGTTTTGAGTTACATTAATGTTAGAATTTACAGGCAATAACTTACCAACTCTTCTGTCATGAAATTCCCTTTAGAATTTACTTCAATAATCTGTAATTTCCGGTTAATCTCTTCAGTAATCGCCTGAATCTTCATAAAAGGTAGCACACAAATTAGCAATCGATTATTATATATTATTATACCAAACAATAAATTCACTGGTATGGGCCAGTGATTTTTAATACATTTTGAAAAAATATACACAGATGTTAATATTACAAGAAAACATAATGGTATTATAAGACAAATGATCATAGAATATGCTCGTATAATATTTGATGTGACATTGTAAAGTTTGTCATTGATCAGTCCATTGTTAGTAGTAGTGTTTCAAAATGAAGCTTTAGTAAAAATAAAAAAAAACTATACTATTGAAAAATGCCCAAATCAAATACAGCCAAAAATACAAAATGTATAATTGGGTTTATAATATTTGCATATGTTAGAATATATAAAATATCGTAGATATTGAATAAAAATTTTAGCACTAAACAAAATAACCTTAATTGAAAATTTAGTGAAGCACATAGTGATTTAAATTTAGACTATTTGTGAGATTGTAAGGTATTCTGGTGGCAGGTTTAATACTAACCCCAGTAGCACCAAATGTCAAAACTATATAACATACATATTGGTTATATATAGTATCTTGGCTAAATATGGCATATAGAAAACCCATATCGGTTTTACATTGTATGTCATTATTTAGTTCCTTAAAAGTGATTTCAATATCAATACAATATGGGATAAACTATATTGTATTCTCAGTTACAAACCATGTAATACCAATATTGTAAATTTGATGATTAGCCAATATTAAATATACATATTTGTACAATATAAATAAAATACTTTTAGTAGGTATATCGAACAACTAATTTTTAATTTTGGTAATATATAGTATGTTGCAATTATATACCAGTAGCGTATTACTTTTAGCCTGCTGCAACTAAATAAAAATTATTTTTAAGTTGGTTTTCAAAACGCAAACTACTTATTTACATTTAATACCCAATTCTAATTTTATTTTCTTGCTTAACTTTATAGCTACTTTATCATTTGCCGAGTGGAACTCAGAAACGATGAATAGATACAAACAGCACGCCACTGTTAAATAATTGCGATGATCTACCACCCTATGATCCTAGGGCCTGTCGCTTTTCCGTTTCAGTTTGGTTCCTTCATTCCATCATTTCTTGCTCGTGTTATCTTGCGGTATTTTGTATTATCGTGTTTAAAATTGAAATCAATATTGATCATCTCAATCGTAAATCTAAATATTTTACACATTAAGGTAAGTCATATTTCACTTGTAAATTTATATCATTCTGTATACCGTATATTAACTTTGTATTCCAATCTGTTGTTCTGCATTAGCTTGGTCTCCTTATCATTATCCAGAAGCAATACACAATCGGTTCAATCATGCGACAGAACATGAAATATCAAATAAATGTATCTATGTACCTGGCAACAGCTAGAGATCGCAATGGTAGAAGGAAGGAAAGATCGGCGAACAATTTTTTTTGTCGAAATACTTTTTCTATATTTTAAAATAGTTTACTAATATATGTTAGAATATATACTTATTTATATTTATTAACAATTTTTACTTTCTTTTACGAAGTAATAAGTAATTAATGTAATCATGAAAAATGTCGAACTCGAGATTTCAACGGATATACACGTTTTGACCTTCCCTGAATCGAATGTGACTATTTTCGGAATGACGTGTGTCTGCCTGTGTGTGTGTGTGTCTGTGCGTCTGAGAACGTTCTAGAGCCAAAACTGTCGAACGTAAAATTATGAAACTTCAAGCTTAAGACTTGTTTGTGCCCTAGATGTGCACCTCCTATTTTTGAAAAGAATATTTAAACCGGTAGTGCATGTCTACTCATACATTTTTTATTCAATCTCCAATATCACTAGAACGGCTACACTTACGGCAAAAATAGTTATGTTCATAAAGAAAGATATTAATATTTCGCACAACTTTTCTTTGAAAAATTTCTTCGAAAAATGTGCCAGTTGCGAGATAAATGCTACGAAACATTATAAATATCTTGTTTACGTTGCCATGGATTCGCATGTAGCTTAATAAATCGGATCATCTGCGTCTTTGATAGGAAAACAAAATAGACTCAATTAGATAAATGACATTACAGAATATTTCTGTAGAGTATTGGTTAGTTTGACTGCTAGTTTTGGTTAAATATTAATATATATATATATATATATATATATATATATATATATATATATATATATATATTATATATATATATATATATTTATATATATATATATATATATATATATATATATCTAGTAAAAACTGCGTAAAAGAAAGTCGAGAGCAGGCCACTCCAGATATTTTTAATATATTTTATATATTAACACTATTATAACACACATATATGTTTTATATCTCTGATGTGCAATAAACTTTATTAAGTATATTTATTAAAAAATGCATAATAGATTACAAAAACGACAGAATAGCGCAACGGAAAACAAGATTCCAAAAAAATATAATAAATTATCAAATAATAAAGAATTTATGAAATATAAAATTAAATTACATGCGAAAATACCCATACTTGGATTATATAATTGTACCTAATTTATTAGTTAATAACTTTACGGTTTCTTTTATACCGATTTGTAAAGTTAGATTTGATCGGCGACAGTTCAAGTTATAAAAAATATATATTTTGTGATTGTTTTAATTCGAAATTTTTTACCCTTAAAATACGCTTCAATATGTGGCCTAGTCGATTGTCGACTTCACGGTAGATATGAGGTAGAGTATTTAAGGTCGCGTAAAAATGTCAATTTAAGTCTTGATACAAATGAGTGAAATATTTCCGTAATTATCTCAACACACAAGTAATCAAATGATAATTCCTTTAGAACACTGATTCTATGATGTATCTTGATTGCTCTGAATAGAAAATGAACTGCTAAATCATTATTATAAATAATATAAGTGTTTATTAACCATGGCATGTTTTAGTTGCTACTTTGAACCTCATTTTATTTGGTTTAATAGAACCGAATTGAGCGGAATCATGTCTCAGAGCTATTAGGTAGTCATAATCTTTAAAAGGAGTCTACATATAGTATTCTTAATTATATATAATCGGCAAAAACAATGACAAAAGAATCGTCCATAAGACTCAATGTTAAAAGTTTCAGCGTTTGTCCGTGAGAGGCTCTGCTGTACGTATTAGATATCAAACTTTCTTCCGCTTGCTAATATCAAAAGGAAAGACCAGTGTAGCGCAGTTTAATAATTATGACGCTGACTCGAAGAAGTTTGAGTCGTAGAATTAAACGTTCTAAAGCCTCGAAAGCTGCGAAATTAAGATGGAAAAAATGTCGTACTAACAGTGATAAGTATTATTAATACTTATTCACCACCACGGCCACTTATAGATTTAGAATCTGATGTTTTAGAAGCGATGGATATTTCGAACAGGTATTCCTACTATACTTTAAAATTAACTAAACTAAAGTTAATTTGTTCATATATATATATATATATATATATATATATATATATATATATATATATATATATATATATATATATATATATATACATATATATATAAATTCATAATTATAGTATACAAAAACACAAATTATGTATTGAAAAAGTGAGTGCACCACCTTCTAACGTGACTGGTAATAGAATTGTGGAAATAAATTATTTTGTGAATTAGCTATTAACAATTCAGTACAACCACAACAAAATATGTACTTTTGGCAAATTAATTTTAATGCACGAGAAACAAAGAGGTACTACAGGTCTAGTAAGTGAATTAACTCTTCAATGTGAGACATGTACCAAACAAATTTATATAAATACTGAAAACCCTGACAAAAAGAAATCAGATATTAATAACGGTGTTGTGTGGGGCACAATAGCCATCGGTAGTACATACGCGCATACTGAAGAATTGGTTAGTGTAATGGACATACCACCAATAAGACAAATTGAAAAAGAATTGGGAGAAGTACGAAAAATTGCAAATGGTTAAAAAAAAACATTATGTGTATATTAATTGAACAGGTTTGGCAAGCATCATTATTAAATTGCATGGAAGAGGCCGGACGGGAAGAATTACGAATTGCGAAAGAAAAGGGCAACGAAGATGAAGATGGAATAGGGTATATCACAGTTTACTTAGATGGAGGTTGGAGTAAACGGTCTTACGGACATAATTATAACGCGAATTCAGGAGTTGTATGTATTTATTAAATATTTATTTCTATATATATATGATATATATATATATATATATATATATATATATATTTATTTATATATATATATATATATATATATATATATATATATATATATATATATATAAACATAGTTATATAAATATATTTTGCACAATTATCATTACTTAGGGTGTAATAATTGGGAAAGAAACGGGGAAAGTTTTATACGTTGGCGTACGTAATAAATATTGCGTAATTTGTGCTAGAGCGGCAAATAAAAATGAACCAGCAGCCAGACATGTCTGCTTCCGAAAATGGCATGGATCAAGTTCTGCTATGGAGGCAGATATAATTGTTGAAGGGTTTAATACAAGTATTGAGATGCATGGTTTGCGATATAAGACATTTATTGCAGATGGTGACTCTAGCGTATACAGTCGCATTAGAGAAAAAGTTATATATGGAAATGATGTACAAAAATTGGAGTGCATTAACCATGCCATAAAAAATTATGGTAAATCATTATACAAATTAAAAAATGAGAAAACTATTCCGATAAATGGTAGAAAATTTTTGACAAATCAAAATATAAAAATGCTACAAAGAAAAGTGCAGCATATATTTTATGAAAATACCGCAAAAATTAACTTAAATTTGTTAAAAGAAACTCTGGAAAATAGCCCATTTGATGTCTTTACTGAAGAAATAAACAATGAATAGTGGAATATTTTATCACATAATAGGTATGTGTAGAAGTTAGGCTATAATCAGGATTCCGTAAATAAGATTATTTTATTTATACATAACTCATATTGTTTTTCTTCTTTTTGTGTCTTGAATATTACAGGTGCATTGCAATAAATTATTAAAAGAGCGCCTTTATTGATTGAAAATCAAACAAACAATAAGGCAGAAACTTTCATGAATATTTTGGCAAGATTTACTGCAGGTAAAAGACTGAACTTAATTCAGAGAAGGTCTTTCCAAACCCGCGCATTATTAACTGGCATGAGGTATAATTATGGCACGTAAACCCGTGGAAAAAAGTAATGCTTCGTAGTCCAGGATTACAATTTAAAAAATATATCTCCAGATATAAAAAATATCGTAACGGGAAATCATATAAACGAGCCAAACGTGTTTTATTCAAGGATGATAAAAAAATTAAAAATAACAAGAACTGGCGCTAGCGCCAGTGCTATCAGCTCGCCGTTCCGGCGAGCGCGGTCACATCAATAAATACAAAACTAAAAGAGATAGCAATTATTATAGTACAAAATTTATTGTTGTTATGATATTTTATCGGCATTTAATATGAAATTAATAAATTTCTAAGATTACGTATATAATTCTTAATCATCGACATTATACTCACATAGCCCATTGAACCAATCTAACCAATTATGATCCCGACATTTATTTATTCCTATACCATAACAGTTTTAATTTCCAAAAACCCCACATTTAAAATTGCACACATCCACATGGGTAACGTTAATATCGTTCGTTTCGTGATTTGCCAAGGATATTGATAATTATTTGATGAACATTTCCTAATTTTATTAATTAAAACACAGAAGCAAATGGTTTATACATTGGAAAATATAACCAAACAAATTACTGTCACATAAATATAACTTCTTCATTTTACTAACAGATGGCGATCGATGTCTGATATACTTCAAAATATATTTATATTATTTTTTTTAAGCCTATGGGCTCACAATTTGAAAAAACTTTAATCACATAAAATATCTTAGAATGTTGAGTAGAAAATTCTAAAATTTTTATAAGTTGACTAAGGGCAGTATTTAGGGGGGTTCCAAATTTTGGGGGCCTGTAACGCCGGTCCTGTACAGACGATTGGATTTAAAATGCGACGGGAACATCACGGGCATGGAAATTATATGTATACCAAATTTCATCAAAATCGGCCCGGTACCTTCAGACGAGTTACGGTCACAAACTCAGGTCTTACGACGGACCGACCGAGCGAGCGAGCGAGCGAGCGAGCGAGATACATACATCCAAGTATATGAGTTATATATATTTTTGGATTCAGGGCGAAAATACAAGAACTTTTTGTTAAGATTTTTTTTCGATCCGAGCATGTTACAGACACACGACCAATCACTATAGCTCTTTTGTACTTACTGTACGACGAGCTAAAAACTATGGTCCTAATGCGATACATCCAGAAATGGAAATTATTTAGATAGACAAAATAAAATGTCATTGCAATAAAACATAATTTTATGAATAAAAGGTTAATAAGGACAAGCAGAAACATATCGAAGAAGAAACAAAAGGTCAATTTGAAAATGCCTTATATGTCCAAATTAGGAAAAATCGATTGACCGCATCTAACTTCGGCACCGTATGCAAAATACGAATTAACACCCCATGTCATGCATTAGTTAAAAGAATTTTATATGGCGAAAGTATAAAAAGCTCCGCCATTGAATTTGGGAAATTGCGAAAGCGTAATTCGAGAAAACTACGGGATTGAAAGTTGAACCAAGTGGAATATTTATAGATACTAAATATGGATTTTTGGGTGCTTCTCCGGATGGTTAGCAAATAGCCCTATGATATACAGACACACACAAATTTATAATTATTATATATATATATATATATATATATATATATATATATATATATATATATATATATATACATACACATATTACAGGCTTGATAAATGACAATGGCATCATTGAAATCAATTGTATGTATAGTTTAGCCGGCTCTAAATTGCCGATGAAGGCAGAATTAACAAGCTTAGATACAACGCACCTATGCGTCCAGCTCGCCATATAAGTAATATATGCGATGCGAGTAGTTTTTAATAATTATGGCCTTTTGGTTAACTAATTGAAAAAATGTTATAGATATAAAAAGTCTTACATTTAATTTAAGATTATATAAAAAAAAAAAATTCAAATTTTGAAATTCGAAATTATAATATTTAATAATTTTTTTCGGACTTTGGGTTAACAAAATGAAAAAATCTTGTAGATAAAAAATATCTTAAAATTTTTAGTAGAATTTTTAAGTGTTTCAATTATTTTTATAAGGGCAGTATTAAGGGGGGCTTTAAATTTTGGGGCCCTATAACTCGGGAAGTATATGAGCGATTGGATTTAAACTGCGAGCGGATTCAAATGGGATGCCAAGTAATATGTGTACCAAATTTGGAGTGAATCGCTTCGGTACCTTCAGAGGAGTAGAGGGCACAAATTTGGTCTTACGAGCGACGACTAACATCCAAGTATATAAGTTATATACATTTTCGGAATCAAGGCGACGAGACGAACACTTTTTCTTAATGAATTTTTTTGATCCGAGAATGCTACAGACACACGACCGAATGCTTTAGCCTCTTCGGTACTACGTACGGCGAGCTAAAAAAGAAAAATATTTGTTAGAATTAAGAAATAATGAAGTTAAATTAAAAAAGAGCCACGACTATTACTTCCAAGTAAGATAAAACACATAATTGTTGAAATTTTTATTTTGTCGCATTTACTTTTAGATACAAGGTCAGCTTCTAATATCAGATAGGGAATATTGTTATTTTATAATTTATAGAAATTATGAAGTTGACCTGCATATTGAAAAAATTGTGAGAGAGAGTGATTTCTGGCAAAATAAAATGCAGGATAAATTAATATATTTTTATAAAGAATGTATTCTGCAAGAAATAGTTAGAAGAAGAATTCCACGCGGGCTCAAATGCTTTGAACCGCAACCAGATAAATAAATAATATTTTTTAAATACAACATTGTTATTTGATTGGTTTCCCCGCGCCTTTACAACCTACCGACAGAACGAAACGTATGTATGTAGCTACTTCAGTTGAGAAGTAAATTTTGATACTAAATTTGTGCAGAAACTCACATCACGGAAAGTACTAGTAGCGGCACGGGAGAGCGTAGGTTGAGTGTTAGAACTAAGTAATTTTTACTGCTCCTCAACTCAAGAGAAGAAATATAAGTAAGGATGGAATTAAATTTATTGCGACATGTGGTTACTACACTTTTCGCATTCAACGAAACATTTACCAGCGGTTCAGTAGACAAAGAATCAATACGGGCATATAATTGACTTAACATGAGTCCCTCTGTATTGTTCTCTCCCCGTAGAGATAATTCGTGAGATAATTCATCACGCAAAAGACCAGAAAAATCCATCAGTACAGAAATAAGCAACGCAGGCAATGAAAGCAAACAAGTATCGAGAATTACCACACGACGCACAGTGGTTCCAAATGCCGAAAAGGTGGCCAAAAGTCCCCAAAATCAATCTTTGATCTGTGGACTTTTTGGGGTCTAGTTATGTAGGTTGGTACCTGGTCTATTAGAAACTGCGTTTCATAACCCTCAAACTTGCATGTGGAGCTCTCGACACGCATTGTTTTCCGAACGCAGCGCGCAAGAGGGTCTGAGCGCTCTATAGCCGCGAACCAAGTTTTTCGAGTGAAAGTGACCTGGAATCAAAAGAAATGGCTTCTTCTAACGAAAGTGAATACTTTTCAATGTTAAAATGTGTTGACAGTAAATTGTCATGCGTATTTAACTAATGTAGCATGTAGAACTAGTTGTTCCAGTTCCAAATGTAAAGTTTAACATTAGATAACTCAAAAGTCCCACGACATCCCACACTCTAACAATTTTTTTCGTATTATTTAACTATTTTTTAATGTGAAAATAAGGGGAGCTGCCCAAGTTTGCCCCATTTTTTTTAATTTTTGTCCGCCATATTGGTTCCGCCATATTGTTTTTTGAAATTTTATATAAAGATTCTTCGTCACCGACCTCAAAATACCCTATACGAAGTTTTATGAATATATGACCATTTTTAAAAATGTTGTCCGCCATATTGGATCTGCCATTTTGTTTTTTTGGAATTTTATATAAAGATTCTTCGTCACCGACTTCAAAATACCCTATATACGAAGGTTTATGAATATATGACCATTTTTAAAAAATATGTCCGCCATTTTGTTTTTTGAAATTTTGAGTACAGATTTTTTATCAGCGACCTCAAAATACCCTTCATACGAAATTTCACGCAATTTGAATAACGTCTTCACATTTTGGCCACATTTTCGGCATTTGGAACCACTGTGCGACGTCAAAAAGTGCCCCACGTTTGGCGCCAAAATATGCCACGGTAAATCTACACCGGCTAGCTCGTAGGTGGATTTGGCCAACACCCTTTATAATTATGACGTCGTTGGTAAGAAAAGTAAACGAAATCGGGATTAAACAAATTTATTACAGAATAGAAAACGGAACTTAACTAGGCTTAACGCCAATACAAAACTAAAATAATAAATTATAAAATGAATAAAATAATTAAACAAGGAAAAGCATACGGATACTCTACCCGGTTTCTATAAGACGTTGGACTTTAGACTGGTTGGTGTGTCTGCGCCAGTTCTCTTAGGAGAACGCCCTTCCGTCTTCTTCTGTAGAGTATCCGTTACAAACGAAAACCAAAGGAACAAATAAACGGTAGATCGGTAGAATAAGGAATGAATAACGGTAAAATAACGAATGAGGAAGCGGAACGATAATCGATTTTAGCGGCAAAAAGTATGAGGACAGATAAAAATTCTATAATCAACAACCTCTAAATACAAAACAAATTATATATATATATATTTATATATATATATATATATATATATATATATATATATATATATATATATATATTTATATATATATATATATATATGTATATATATATATATATATATTTATATATATATATATATATATAACTTATATATATATATATATATGAATTCAGGACGACGAGACAAACACATTTTGTAAAAAAAAAAAATGATGCGAGACGAGTACGTACAGCTCGTCTTATATATTTTTCGGGTTTTGGGTTAACAATATGAAGAGCTTATGACAAAATAATTTTTACTAATTTTTTTTTTTTTTAGTTCAAGACTACGTAATTATAAAAGTTTACTGAAAAATTCTATCTGAAAATTTTTAGCTACATTTACGGTTTCCTAGTTAGTACACATTTTGATATTGTCCCACGGAAAACTTCCCATGAATTAAAGCTAAATAGAACAATATTATATATATAGTGGAAGTATAAGAAAGTCGAGTCGGGAGAAGGTCACTTTAAAGCTTTCTGTTTTAATGCTGGATATTTTTTAAAGCACGATTTTAGTTATTTGCATATGTTTAGCTCTCATTAATTTCGGTAAATAAGACAAATTTAAATAAAAATAAACACAAATATTCATTATATCTCGTTCCTCTATTGAAAAAGTGTTGGCAGTTTCAACCACTAGCAAACAGCAACCATAATGATACAAATGTTGGATTTGTACCCGCAGGACCAATTGGAAACTAGTGCGTAAACCACCCAGAACGACGCGGCGCAGCGTTGCGTTTCCCTGTCAAACACATTCACGCTGAGCCATTGACGTGCACATCCAAAAACTGGATCTTCCGAATAAACGATTGAAATCGACCGAGTGCGTTTACAACGAATTGACACTATTTATTTATTGTGTTTCGAACGTTACTCTTTTCGGAAATCCTATCGACTGCGCCACTTTTATTTATATTGTTTATATTAAGTTTTTATTTTCAACTTTAAATAATATTACATGAAAGTACATATGAATGTTAAGTCGCAACTAGTTATATCAGACTACGTGACTTTTATTAAATTTCTGTCTACTTATACATTTCATCAACACTTTATCTGACACGTGTCGAGTGAAGACAAAGGAATCAAATCATCTGGTAACACTATAGGAATGTGCAAATTATGCAGTTATATAACTTATATATATATTTATATATATATGTATATATATATATACATATATATATATATATAACCGGTTATATCGGTTATATATATATATATATATATATATATATATATATATATATATATATTCATATATATATATATATATATATATATATATATATATATATATATATATATATATATATATACATATATATATAACCGATATAACCGGTTATATATATATATATATATATATATATATATATATATATATATATATATACATATATATATATATATATATATATATATATATAACCGGTTATATCGGTTATATATATGTATATATATATATATATATATATATATATATATATATATATATATATATATATATATATATATAACCGGTTACCAGGTCTATTCTGTATGGAATCCGTTAAACGTTAACACGTTAAAAATACTTGTTAAAAAATAAGAATTAACGGGCCGTCAAAAATTAGCGACTCTTTTGGTATTCACTATGGTCCATTATTAACATATATGCTAAAACTTCAAATTTAACGGTGCCGTTAATATCTGAAGTGAAATGAGTGACAAATGTCAAAAAATGCCATGAAAACACACGTCGTATCTTGCATCATACATATCTTTCTTGTTATTTGAGGGTTAGGATTGTTTATATATATACAGCATTTAGATTTTTTTACTATCGTTGAAACATTCCTCATTATATTCCAGTGTTGTTAAAGAATATTTCAAAATTTTTGTGCTGTTGATTTGTGAATTATATATGTGTAAACATAAAGTTGGGTTATAATTTTCGGATTGACATTACATTTGACGTTTAAGTGAATTGTTACTTATGTATTATATTTGATCATTTTTCCAAGTGTTATATCTTAATATTTTAGATATTTGTAGATAAATAGTGTGCAATATTATTAGTGATGAGACTCACCCACCCTGATTTGGGCAAATTTAGAAAATTATTTTATTTATAATAAATAAATTATAATATTTAATAATTTATTTCGGGCTTTGGGTTAACAACATGAAAAAATCTTGTTAACATAAAATATCTTAGAATTTGTAGTAGAATTTTTGAGTGCTTTAATTATTTTTATAAGGACAGTATTAAGGGGGGGCTCTAAATTTTGTGTCCCTATAACTCGGGAAGTATACAGGCGATATGATTTAAATCGCGAGCGGATTCAAATGGGATGCCAAATAATATGTGTACCAAATTTGGCGTGAATCGGTCCGGTACCTTCAGAGGAGTAGAGGGCACAAATTTGGTCTTACGAGCGAGCGACGACTAACATCCAAGTTATATATATTTTTGTATTCAGGGCGACGAAACAAACACTTTTTGTTAATAACATTTTTTAATTCGAGAATGCTACAGACACACGACCGAATGCGTTACCTTCTTCGGTACTTCGTACGGCGAGCTAAAAAGTAGAGCAGTCGGGAATAGAACAACATAGTATGGCGGAATCGGTTAGATTGAGTAAACACGACGAGACGCGTACTCAATGTAGAATATGATACAGCTGGTATCGAATTTTCACAGAGTACAAAATGTATTCGAATACTCAACGAGTTCGAGTACATGCATACGGTGGATTCCAACAGATCGGGTGAGTACGCATTTCGCCGTGTTCACCCGATTCAGCTGGCATCGAGTACAAAATGTATTCGAATACTCAGGAACGTGTATTCGAGTATAGCGAGTACTTTCAAGAATCGAGTACATACCGATTCTTTGTACTCGAGTATCACATCACTAAATATGTATTGTAAGATTTGATCATGCCGATAATAATTGCAATTTTCAATAAATATCGTGATTTAACATCATCTTCTAAACTATTTATGAATGCAGATATGTTTAGTTTTACAAATATTCACTTATAAAATAACACTGACATTTAATGAGGATCTTTCAACGATAACGAAAAATATAAATAACTATGAAAATATAACGTTAATATTTTAACACTACCCTTGAAGTTGCCGTTAAAATATACAATATTAACGTGACAGTTGAAAAAATTTGTTAAAATTTTAGCGGTTTATGCGTTAGCGAATACAAAAACACGTTAAAAATATACGTTAATATTTTAACGTTGACCTTGAAATTAACGGCTACGCTAAAAGTTACAGAATAGGCCTGTATTATATCGGTTATATATATGTATATATATATATATATATATATATATATATATATATATATATATATATATATATATATATAACCGGTTATATCGGTTATATATATGTATATATATATATATATATATATATATATATATATATATATATATATATATATATATATACATATATATAACCGATATAACCGGTTATATATATATATATATATATATATATATATATATATATATATATAAATAACCGGTTATATATATGTATATATATATATATATATATGTATATATATATATATATATATATATATATATATATATATATATATATATGTATATATATATAGTATATATATATATATATATATATATATATATATATATATATATATATATATATATATATATATATAAATATATATATATATATATATATATATATATATATATATATATATAACCGATAGTAACTACGAAATCCCTTTGATCGCCTCAGGTTACATTTCTTACCCTATATTTCCTACAGAATATTATAACAAACGAATTGCATGAAACTATATTAAAATCGCCCCTAACATATGTAAGATCAATTTGTCTACAACAAATGATAATAACTTAAAAAAAATCTAATATTTATGTTTTTAGCTGACTTTGGTGTTAAAATGAATTATAAAATATATGATAAGTGATTGTTTACAAAATACATATATTTCACCTTCGTGCATCAACGGTGATTTAAATAATGTGTATTATTTTATACCATACGCCTTCATGTACAAACACCCGAATATTTTATAGTTATATTAATAAATTGTTTTCTTACTTATCTATTTAAATACACTCTGAATCGCCATTAAATTTCAATACATGAATAGCTGAATAATTCATTTCAGTATTAGTGATGAATGTTTAGCATTAATTTAATAATGATTTTTGTTTACTATCTTATAAACTTGAATTTAAACTAGAGATTTTAACGAAAATACACGTTTTGACCATCCCTAAATTAAATCTGACTATTTTCGCAATGATGTCTGTGTGTATGCATTAGTGTCTGTGCCCGTTGAAGACCAATTATTAATCTATATGTATATAGTTATATACTTAGATATCAGCCGGAAGAAAACCTCCTATTTTTGAAAGCAATATCTTTGCCGGAAATAATGGTTTACTCTTGCTACTGTTTGCAATATCGAAGATAACACAAGTTAGATAAAACGCGATTTCTAATACATACGAGCTCTAAAAGATTTTTAAAAAAGATAGCATTTAATAAAAGATCGATTTTGAAAATCGTAATTTTACATAGATATAGATAGATATTGTAACGTTTATACCGACTCGGTCGAGAATTAAAACACTTATTTTTGTTAAGTAAACGTTACTAAATTTATCTATTTATAACACTTATACTACAATAATATTTATGTTAACAAACGATATTCTTTTCTAATATGAAATATGTATTTTACACTTATATTTACCTGGTTATTGAATTCTCACGAATTATATGTCTGTCTGTCTATTTAAGTGAAGTATGCATATGGATTTATATTAGCAATGAATGAGTTGTTTAATATGGATAATTTGTTCTGGCGAATTGGAAAAATTGTTAATTATTCTGGATATAAACAATACTCGAAGATTGCATTGGCGATAATTTTTGGAACCACTTTGTTGAAAATAGGTTTGACAAAATATTAATGTGGTAGTATAGAATTCTTCTAAATGTTTCGCGTCATTTTTCTAATTATGCATCCGTCAAACAGGGTTACTTTGAACTATAGAGTAACTTTGAGCATAATTACACCCAAAATAGATTTTTATTTTTCTTCTGCAAATTTTGCATAGAACAAAAAATTAAAATCAATTATGAAGCTGATAATGTTTATATTTAAATTATAGAATTCATAATTTTATTTAAAAGCTAGTATATTAAATTAACTCAAATATCAGTTTATTCATAGTTGCCCTGGGTATTCAAAGTTAAAAAGGAAATATTTTTGCCATATCTAAAAATTTCCATTTACATAACTATTTGGATAGGTAGGTAATATAAGCTCATGTTGGTGAAAATAATGTGAAACAAGTGTATATGAATAAATATAATATTACTAATAGTACAAGAAATGTTAACCAATTTAATAGCAGAAGTCACAGATGTGACCTTGTTTTGTTATCTATTTTACTTCGTTACTTGTAACAATTACGTGTACCACTAATTTTACGTTTGTTGCTCTTTGGTTTCTTTATAACCGCAATTAGATCGAACACAATTTTGACATTTCCAATATCTGACATTTTAAATAAATTTCATTGAAATACAATTTACAGCAATCATTTCCATGTGAAGAACATCAGATGCATGCAAGTTTGCTTCTTGCAATTCTATTGATTAAATGCGACTGCTGTAATAACGAAATATTGCAGTTATTCAAGTACTTAAGGGTAGTACAACCCGAGTGACAATGTTAGACTAGTGCATTCCACTGAGGATTCATTGCGAAGTTAAACCTGGTTTATATTTGTTGCTGGGCCTTTTGATAGGTGAGCAATTAGGGTTAAAAAATTGAAATGAACATGAATATTTATGTCACAGGTCGCTGTGTTAATATATTTTTAAAACCTTATGGCTTATTTGAAGTTTGACAGAAAAACATATAGATTCTAAAACGTTTAGAGGGAAATTTTTACAGACAACATGATGGGACAGCTATGGGCACCTGTTTATCACCTTTCATTGCAAACTTATTTATGAGTAAATTTGAAACGGATTTCAAAGAATCAGCTACATATTTTTCTAGGGTGTGGGTAAGATATGTTGATGATATTTTTGCAATTTTTGATAGTAATAAAAATGATATTAATGATTTTGTAGATAAATTAAATTCTAAATTCAATAGCATTAAGTTTACATGCGAAATAGAGACAAAAATTTCCTCCTGCTTCCAACTTCCATATCTAGATACTTTAGTCATTAGAAATAATAATAAATTAGAATTTGATATTTATAGGAAAGAAACCAACGTTAACAGTTTTATTAGTTCAGATTCATATCATTGTCATCAGCACAAAATAGCGGCAATCAATTTTCTTATTCATCGTTTGTTAAACTTCTCTTTAACTAAGGATAAATATGATAAAGAACTAAAATACATCAGAAATATTGGCATTTATAATGGTTTCTCTCCTAAGATTATCAATGACATTTTACGTAAACAAAAACAAAAACATATAGTTAAAAATTCCACGACTCTTGTTATTTCATTACCATCTAAAAATCAAAAATATATTAAGCTCTCATTTCATAAGTACGCAACCAAAGCATATTCAATGAATCTAATTTCGGCATCTCCTATACGCCTAAAAACACCATTAAGAATCTTTTAGGTAATTCCAAAGATAAAATTGAAAATCAAGATAAGTCCGGAATTTATGAAATCCATTGCGATGAATGTAGAGAAAAGTATATTGGCCAAACCAGACGCGCAATTAAAACTAGATTTAAAGAACATATTGCCCATTTTAAACATAACCATCCTGAAAAGTCTAGTGTAGCTTAACATATTTTTTCTACAGGTCATCCTATTACAAATGATAATTTAAAACTAGTGAGATCCGTGTCTTCAAATAAAGAATTAGATTCTTTGGAAAGCATATATATTTTTAAAAATTCAGATAAGATAATGAACTCCGACAAAGGTCCTATACCGAAATCTGCATTTTATGGTTTATTAGAAGACACGTCTCCCTAGGTTGACCAAGCGTAACTGCTGATTAGTATATATATATATAGGTAATACTTAGCTCATAAGTTAGTGTAACCGTGATATCCTGGTAAAGAGCACATCATTCATGGTTTTTGCCTTAGCCAGAGATATTACGTTATACTCCCATTGCTACTGATGATAACAACTTAGCTGTCGAAATACGTATTTAGCTCAATTAAAATACTTTGTGGTTAAGGGTTTTTTTATTATTATACAAGTTATCAGCCACAGACTCCAAACTAATTTGTTAAGTAAAGCTTGTTTATTTTTGTAGCTGGCACTTTTGTTAAGCGAGCAATTACGGTTAATGTTGAAAGTCGTCGGCGGCTTCTGCTCTACATATTCATCAAAATTACTATAAAAGGTGACCAGTCAGCAAAATCTCAATTTATATTGTTCACTTATTGAACATGTTAACCATATTCTAATAGTATTCTTGACTTATGTGTCAGTGGGACCCGTTTTATTTTTTTGTATCCCTGAACATACAAGAGACTTGACGGCAAGTGCACTGTCGCTTGCCGTCAAAAAAAAAACGTGAATATCCGTGTTGTCTCTGGGACCCCAAATTACTATAGGAGGTAACGTCAGTACAATTTCAAAGAACTAAAGTCTGCTTGTTGAACATGTTAATCATGCTCTAATAGTATTCTCAACTGCTGTGGCAGTGGGAGCGATCCTTCCATTATTAAATATTTATTTTCATAACGCATTAAATAGACGCTGCCTCTGTCTTTGCAGACTTTGCATTGGGAACACATGCAACATATTTACTCTGTCGCATTATTAAAGTCCCTATGCAACGAAGTTAATGCATGAATTGACAAAAATTTCTTCAGTCCCAAAACCCGCTTTTTGGTATCCCGGAAGATTCAAGAGAATTGACGGCAAGTGCACCGTCGCTTGCTGCCAAAAAAAAAGTAATTTCCGCGTTATCTCTGGGACCCCAAATTACTATAGGAGGTGACAAATCAGTACAATTTCAAAGAATTTTGTTGACTCGAAAGAATTAAAGTCTGCTTGTTGAACATGTTAATCATGATCTAATAGTATCCTTGAATTCTGTGTCAGTGGGAGCGATCCTTAAATCAGTAAATATTTATTTTCATAACGAATTAAATAGACGTTGTCTCAGTCTTCGCGGACTGCGTTGCAAATACATGGTTTCTATAGGCACCGCCTTGTCATCAGAGCTCGAGATATAAATATATTTTGTCTATGTTATAATAATATAATCTCAGTGTGCACTTTTAAGTGAGATTCATTCGTCGAAGTCCCACATGCAACTATGTTGCTGCACGAATTGGAAAAAATGAAAAAAATCGTCTAAGTCCGCATGCAACTTAGTTGCTGTTCGAATTGACAAATATTTTTATGAAAATTTCGTCAAAGTCCCTGATACCCGTTTTTTTTTTGGTATCCGGGAGCCTACAAGAGACTTGACGGCAAGTGCAATGTCGGTTGCCGCCAAAAGAAAAAGTGAATTTATGTGCTGTTTTTGGGACCCTAAATACCTATAGGAGGTGACCAGTCAGTCACAATGAATTTTGTCGACTCGAAAGAACTAAAGTCTTCTTGTTGAACATGTTAATCATGATCTAATGGTATTTTTGACTTCTGTGTCAGTAGAAACGAACCTTCCATCAGCATTTATTTTTAACGAAATAAATAAAAGCTGAATCCGACTTCGCAGTCTCTGCGTTGGAAATATATGGTTACTATAGAGACCGCTCTGCCATCAGATCCCGAGATATAAATGTATTTTGTATATGTTACAATAATATAATCTGAGTGTGCACTCAATCGAGTGAGATTCATACAGGGACAGGCAAGATATTGTGACTATGGAGCCGCGCTGTCAACAGGGCCCGAGCTATAAGTTGTGTCTAAGGTACATTAATTGATGCTCGGTGTGTACTCAATGGAGTGAGTTTCATACCAACCAAATACAGCCAGAATAGATGATAGAACCAGCCAGCTTCAGCTAGTACCAGCCAGTATCAGCTAGTACCAGCCAGTATCAGCTAGAACCAGGTTGTATTTGAATTTTATAAGCAAAAAATATATGATCGGTCCACTTACGATTTAATTTGAAATTTTAAAGCAAATAATATTTTACACGCATAATAGCTTTTACTGACTGTTCCTGTCTTATACAGGCTGTAACTGGCTGGTACTGTCTGAGACTGGCTTGTTTCAGCCAGAACTGTTACAGCCGGTCTCAGCCAGTACCAGCATGTTTTAGCCTAATCAGGCTAATATACGTGTAAAATTTAATTTACTTAAAATTTAGAATAAATTCGTATGCAATTTATTTTCTTATATTGAATTACGTATTTATTGTTTCAAATAAAATTTTAATTTTATAAGCAAACAATATATTATCGGTTTACTTACGATTTTATTTGAAATTCTAAAGCAAATAACATGGTCTTATACAGGCTGTAACTGCTGTACTGTCTGAGCCTGGCTTGTTTCAGCCAGAACTGGACAGTTACAGCCGGTCTCAGCCAGTACCAGCATATTTTAGCCTAATCCGGCTAATATACGTGTAAAATTTTATTTACTTAAAATTTAGAATAAATTCGTATGCAATTTATTTTCTTATATTGAATTACGTATTTATTGTTTCAAATAAAATTTTAATTTTATAAGCAAACAATATATTATCGGTTTACTTACGATTTTATTTGAAATTCTAAAGCAAATAATATGGTCTTATACAGGCTGTAACTGCTGTACTGTCTGAAACTGGCATGTTTCAGCCAGCACTGCCCAGTTCAGCTAGTCTCAGCTAGTACCAGCATGCTTCTGCCAGCACGGACCAAACAAAGCCGGTCTCAGCCAATGCCAGCATGCCTCAGCCAGTTAAAGCCGGTCTCAGCAAGAACCAGTCAGTTACAACCAGTCTCAGCTAGTAGCCATATTTGAATTTTACAAACAAATAATATATTATCGGTTTATTTACGATTCTATTTGAAATTTTAAAGCAAATAAAATTTTACACGCATATTAGCATTAACTGACTGTTCTTGCCTTATGCAGGCTATAACTGGCTGGTACTGTCTGAGACTAGCATGTTTCAGCCAGCACTGGCCAGCTGCAGCCGGTCAGGCTTATACACGTGTTAAACTTTATTTATTCAAAATTTAAAATAAAATCGTATGCAATTTATTTCCTTTTATAGAATAAAAAAAATTATAAGTAATAATTCCAGTTTGTTGTATGACATATAAGGTTAACGTTCACAGCAACAAAATTTATCATAAATTGGGTTGCTTGGAATGTTAACATTGCTTGTCATAATACAAACAAGATTATTATTTGTAATTTTCAAAGCTTAATTAATAAATGTTTCGCTATGAACAATCCTTAACGTTTTTTTAGCCTTTTAGCAATTTGCTGGTTCTAGCTGAAACTGGCTGCTACTAGCATGTTTTAGCCAGCACTGGCCAGTAACAGCTGGTTTCAGCCAATAACAGCATGCATCCGCCAACACCGGCCAAATACAGCCGGTCTCAGCCAGTACCAGCATGTTTCATCCAGTACTGGTCGGTTCAGCTGGTCTCAGCCAGTACCAGCATGCTTCTGCCAGCAACGGCCAAACAAAGCCGGTCTAAGCCAGTAACAAGATGCTTCATCCGGCAATGGCCGGTTCAGCTGGTGTCAGCCAGTACCACCATGCTTCTGCCAGCACCGGCCAAACAATGCAAGTCTCAGCCAGTACCAGCAGGCCTCAGCCAGCACCAGCCAGTTAAAGCCGGTCTCAGTCAGATACAGCGTACTTCAGCCAGCACCGGCAAATTACAGCTGGTCTCAGCCAGTACCAGTATGCTTCTGACAGCACCGGCCAAATAACGCCAGTCTCAGCCAGTACCAGCATGCCTCAGCCAGCACCAGTTAGTTACAGCCGGTCTCAGCCAGAACCAGTCAGTTACGGCCAGTATAAGACAGTACCAGCCAGTCACAGCTAGTAATACCCAGTATCTGCTAGAACCGGTAAATAGCAAATAGTTATATTTGAATTTTATAAGCAAATAATATATCATCGGTTCACTTACGATTTTATTTGAAAATTTAAAACAATTAATTTTTTTTTTGAATGGTGCTGTCGCTGGCTGGTACTGTCTGAGACTGGCATGTTTCAGCAGGCACTGGCCAGTTACAGCCAAATTCTGACAGCGCCGTCATGTTTTAGCCTAATTAGGCTAATATAGTGTAAAATTTTAATTATTTAAAATTTCAAATAAAATCGTATGCGAATAGAATTTTACACGCATATTAGCTTTTACTGACTAGTCACGTTTTATACAAGCTGTAACTGGCTGGTACATTCTGTTACTGGCATGTCTTTGCCAGCTCTGGCCAGTAAATGCCGGTCTCAGACAGCGCCATCATGTTTCAGCCTAATAAGCCTATACGTGTAACTGGTACTGTCTCAGGGTACGTTCGAGATATTCGCACGCAGTTTTTCGTATCGTATTTATTCAACTTTTCTCTTTAATAAGGTATTTTTTAAAGTCGGGTACGTTCAGCCCCGGCGATGTCCAGGTCCAAAGTGGGCAGCTCAATTTAGGCGCGCGGTAGCATAACTCTGGTCCCAGTTCTTTGAAACAAAACAAAAAAAAAACAGGTTTTAAAGTATATTAAATTGTCTAGAAATTGACTCTCGGGTGGTCTATTTGGACCATAATTTGCAAAATGGCGACCATCGTACGAAAAGTTTTATTTTTTGCCACTTTTTTTCTTTTTTGGTGGGCCTTCAAAAATATTAATAATTGTCGGACACACTTCATCGAGGATCAGCTACAAGAGAATTCAGCTACAGCTGGTCTCAGCCAGTACCGGCATGTTTCAGCTTAATCATGCGAATATTCGTGTAAAGTTTTATTTATTGGTTAATTTCAAATGATATCGTAAGCAGCTTAGCGTATTTCAATGAACATAAAATTTTACACGCATTTTAGCTATTACTGACTGGGCCTGTCTTATACTGGCTGTAACTGGCTGGTACTATCTGATACTGGCATGTTTCTGCCAGCACCGGTCAAATACAGCTGGTCTCTACCAGTACCGGCATGTTTTTGCCATTTCCGGTTAATATACGTGTAAAATTTAATTTATTTAAAATTTCAAATGGTTTCGTAAGCAAGTAAGCGAAGTTCAATAAAAATAAAATTTTACATGCATTTTAGCTGTAACTGACTAGTCATGTCTTATTCAGGTTGGAACTGGCTAGTACTGTATGAGACCAGCATGTTTCTGCCAGCTCCGGTCAGCTACAGCTTGGCTCAGCCAGTATCGGCATGTTTCAGCAATTTCAGGCTATTATACGTGTAAAATTTTATTTATTTAAATTTTCAAATGATATTGTAAGTAGTTTTACGTATTTCAATGAAAATATAATTTACACGCATTATAGCTATAACCGACTGGTCCTGTCTCATAAAGGCTGTAACTGGCTGGTACTGTCTGAGACTAGCATGTTTCAGCCAGCACTGGCCAGCTGCAGCCGGTCCCAGCCAGTACCAGCATGTAAGAGTTCACAGTTTGATGCAATGTTTTATTTTTATATAGTATGGGTTTTTAGTTTTAATTAAAGTGTAAGAAACAGAACAATGTAACAATCCGCGAGTAAAACATATGAATTCATTAAGTCAGTTTTTCCAATCTTGTTATGTTAAATTTCAATTTAAATTTTTAGAATTTCCAAATCGTTTGTTGACTGATGATAAGTTGGTACATTGTCGAGTTTCAATAATATTTGCTTATTGTCCATGCAGCATGAATTACGAAAAATAAGTAAATATTATTCATAGAATTGTATACTAGGATAGTTTCGTATATTTGCCGAATGTGACTCACCGATCAAAGGTAGGTTTATTCGCACTTTGAGTTCAAGTTATTATCTGGTTTTCACCAAAAGATTGGCCAGTTTCTGGAGATGAGAAGTCTGCAACTGCAAAAGAAGATGTTAAATATTTTATTAGAACTGTCGAACAATATGCGTGTATGTGTGGATGGACAGAAATACAGAAGACGACAATAACGCGATTAAAATGTGTGGGATTAGCAGCCCAATTCCTAGATACTTTGGACGATCAAACTTTAAGCGACATTACCTGGACTACCTTGAAGAACCAACTAATAAAAAAGTACGACAAGCGAAACATACCTGGACAAGCAAAATTTGAATATTCCCGCTGCACTCAGAATCCGCGCGAAACTGTTTCCGACTACGCCACCCGTCTTAAAATACTTGGGAAAGAACTTATAGAGCAATTCAAAAACGGATTGTATTCGGGGATAAAAAGACTCGTACTCAGTCGTGTATCCACACTAGAACAAGAAAACTTAACGTTCGATAGAGTGGTGGAAATTGCAGCTCAGGACGAGTATAATGAAAACATGATAACGCAATCAACCAGGTCGAACACCTATCTAACAAACGTTGCAAAATCTCACGATGCTAGAAAAGAATCGAGACAGGAACGAACACAAGACAACTACCGAGGAAGAACCGATAATGCCCATTCAAGCCAGCAAATTTTTCAATTCTAGTGACGTGAAGGAGTGTGAAACACGATCAAAACAGAACATTTACAGATTTGGAAACTACGATAAGACGCCAAAAGCAAACCGCAACTTTTCCCAAATCAAAACTGAAGAAAATAACTGTAGCGACGTACATACACCAAGTACACGGGAATCCAGATAAGTTATTACAACATTACATACTACATCAGAAGTTAGAAGTATCGTTCAAGTAGAAGTAAGTGGAGAAACGAAATTTATGTTAGTTGACACAGGGCCGGCTATTACCATAGCAAAGGATACAATTTGCGAAAATATGAGGATGGAATCAGCAGAAGATTTAATAATCAACGGATTGACAGGAAATCGATTGGAGATATTCGGAAAAACAAAGTTTGATATAAACATTCAGGATCAGAAGTTTGAGTTAGATTGCGTAGTATGCAGCGCGCATATACCGTTACAAGTAGATGGAATATTAGGTAGTGATTTTCTGAAGAAATATGGAATAGTGATCGATTTCAGGAAGGAGACAATGGAATTGGAAAATAAAATCAGAGTTCCGAATGGTGCGCATTCCATTCTTGGATTCCTACACAAATAACTTCGGTTCTAGCAGGGATATCGAGGTTCTGCAGAAGACGAACGATAGTGCGACCAACACTTTCATTCATCGATTGATCCAAAATTGGTCGTGATGAATCAACCATACTACCTTCGAATTCCACTAGCCCTTACATTTTTTCCCGAAAGATTCCTTGAACCTAACTTGTTTTGGCTGTTCTTGTTTGATGCTACGCCCTACATCCACTTTCCATATATTTTGATCCTGATTAATACTTCACTCTACTTACACGCATTATAGCTATAACTAGCCAGCTGCAGCCAGTACCAGCATGTTTCAATGAAATCATGCTAATATACGTGTAAAAATTATTTATTTAAAGTTTTTAATCAGCCTTATTTGCAATAGTTTAATTGAATGTTTCATCGTGCCCGAACTGATATTTATTTGCATTGTATATGTTTTATTGAAATGTTTAATTGGCTTAATTCTGGTTTTTATTTAATTCGCAATTGTTTATTTAAATTGTAATTGTTGTATCGATATTCTTAATTGGTTTAAATTTGATTTTTATTTAAGTCGCAACTGTTTATTTTAATTTCTAATGGATTAAACCAGGTCTTGGTTCAGCATCTAAGTTGCAATCATTTTATTTGACTGTTATTTGTTCTCAATCCGTTGTGACCTTATTATCGTTGATTATTATTGTATCGTTCCTTAGCGTGATTTTTGTGGATCTTGGTTTGGTTTGGAACCATGTGTTTGTCTATCTGGATGACATCGTCATCGCCACTCCCGATTTTGAAACCCACCTACAGGTTGTGGATCAAGTGCTCGAACGTCTGAAATCTGCGAATTTAACCTTGAATCGAGATAAATGTTTTTTTGCTCGCACTGAGCTCAAGTACTTGGATTATGTTGTCGATTCGCAAGGGTTGCGCGTGGATCCCGATAAAGTCAGCGCCATTGAGACCTTTCCCGTACCGAAATGTCCGAAGGACGTACGCCGCTTTGTCGGCATGGCGTCGTGGTAATATCGCTTTATTGACAAAAAAAAAAAAAGTTTAAGTGGTCCGTAGAAGTCAATACCGCTTTTATAGAATTAAAAATATGCCTCGCTTCGGCTCCGGTAATCACCTTTGCCTACGCTAGTCGAATGCTTAACGTACACGAACGCAATTACGATCCTTCTGAATTGGAAATTTCCGCCATGCTCTGGGCGATCGATAAGTTTCGTTGTTACGTCGAAGCTTCGAAGTTCTCCGTCATTACGGACCATCAGGCATTACTATGGTTAAACAACTTAGAAAAACCCCGAGGAGCTCGTTGGGCTCTGAGATTGCAGCAATTCGACTACGAGGGGATATACCGTAAAAGCAAGGAGCACGTCGTTCCGGACGCGTTATCAAGAGCCGTCGCTGCCGTGTTAATCTCAGATGATGATAAAGATGCCGAATATGTTGAGAAATTTAATGAGGTTAAAAATGATCCAGGGAATCACCGTAATTGGAAGATATTCGACAAAAAGTTGTTCAAACGTTGCAGATTGATTAACGCTGACTCTCCCGACGAAAGTCCCTGGAAACTTTTCGTTCCCACTTCTCTACTCAACGCTATACTACAAGAACAGCACGACGAGCCTACCACCGGACATTTGGGCATCTACAAAACTAAATGCCGCATCGCTACCGACTACACCTGGCCGAATATGTTCAAAGACATTGCGCACTATGTGCGAAGCTGCGAAACGTGCCAGTCCCAGAAAGTGGAGAACCGACCATCCTCCGGATTTCTCGGTAAACGTGCTGTGTCTCGCCCGTGGCAATATCTTTGCTCCGATCTCAAGGGCCCGTTCCCGCTTTCGAAGTCGCGAAAGTAAAAGTCGTAACAAGGTTTCCGTAGGTGAACCTGCGGAAGGATCATTAACGTTTTTATTATTGTTTACTCAATATATAATAACACATGACAAGTCTTTCGGCAGCTTATCCAAGCATCGTCGGTGTAAATTGGATGTTAGTTATAGAGTAACGTACCAGGGATCTCTCAACGGGATAAACACATTTATGTGACCGGCCATTGATGACGTACAATCTCTTATACCTAGCCTCTCCATTTAACATTGACTTTGTCAAGCTGTCGAACAGATATTTGAACGCAATGCGACCGGGCATAAGTCATAATTGATGTTTCCCGGTCTGCAGTCTAAATCATCAGACGGATTCGCATTAGTGCATGCTGCGTTTGGTATGGCGACTACTGATAAGACGGTCGTACGGTTTCACCAATATTTGAATGCCGTGTCTTGGGTATATTGTGACTTGTATACCCAGGCACACATTTCATTTCGGTGGTAAAAAACCAACAAGATTGTCCGAGACCTTTAGAACCAGCGCCATATCTGTCAGTCGTAAAAGCAGATGCGTCGCCCGTGGATGATTAGGTAGACTGTAACCACCCGCATGTACCCGAGTATTTCGTAGCAAATCGCTGCCTCTGGCTTGTGGTCTTGTGAGAACTAAATGCGTTACTGTGCGCCTTCATGAGGTGAACATTCTAGGTGATGAGTTGAGGTGCATAATGTTTTTTAACTCTGACGGTATTACAAACGGCATCATTCACTTGACTGTGATGTGGTGTATCGGTGTAGTATTATGGGGCCATTATATTACATACACCCGAGCTCTAACAATATGAATTATTAGGTGATGAGTCGAGGTACATGTACCCGAGCTCTATGAACCCCAACACACGATGGGTTGAGGTGCACTATGTTTTTTAACTCTGACGGTATTGCAAACGGCATCATTCACTTGACTGTGATGTGGTGTATCGGTGTAGTATTATGGGGCCATTATTACATTTACGTGCACCCGAGCTCAATAGAACACCAAACTGTAACCTACGTATGTGCGTACAGTAACTGTTGCTATATGCAAGCAACTGTGTCTTACACATATAGAGTTGTCATGCAATGAAGGGCACATTTGCAAGTACACAATTTTGTTAGCAATCAAAATAATATCATCGAATCGGGGAAAGCATACTGTACCCTATTCAGTATGGGGAAGAGCATGTCGTACACATTCATGGTTAGGGGAAAAGGCATTATCAGTTGTCCCTATGTGAGGGATCTTAGACTTATTTGCAAGTACACAATTTTGTTTGCCTTCAAAATAATATCATCGAATCGGGGAAAGCATACTGTACCCTATGTGGTATGGGGAAGAGCATGTCGTACACATTCATGATTAGAGGAAAAGGCAATATCAGTTGTCCCATAGTAAGGCCTCTATGTAAGATGTACAAAAGAATGAACACAGTGCAAGCGTCAATTTACAGATTCATAATAATAATAATAGAGCTGTTACAAACATACAAGGTTGATCTTCACCCAATACCAAGATATTGTATCAAGTTGCATCAACGGACCAGTACATGATTTACTGGATGGTTTACAATTTTGACCGAGTTTTGATGCCTGTTTGTTACTAGCGCGAAGAATGACTGTAGATTGGCTAACAAAAGCTTGCTTATATCACCCTGAACGGTGGATCACTTGGCTCGTGGGTCGATGAAGAACGCAGCTAATTGCGCGTCAACTTGTGAACTGCAGGACACATGAACATCGACATTTCGAACGCACATTGCGGTCCTCGGATACTGTTCCTGGACCACGCCTGGCTGAGGGTCGTGCTATATTACCAGACTGCCGGTCTTTTGCGTATGCACTAGATGTCAGGCGAATGATGGGTACCCGGCGTTGGGGTTACACGGCAAGCATCAACTTTGTCTCGCACTTTATTGAGCTTGATAACGTGAGCTAAAGACTTGTTCGTTTGATATACCAAACCTGACCCGGTTCCTTAAATGAGAGGCAAGGGCGATTGTGGAGTATATAAATTATGTTTTAGAGCCTTTTTGTCTTTAAAATATATAACTTTATTTATAAGTTCGAATTACACTACATGAACTTCAACTATTAGATTAGTACGATGTTACGGCTGACTAGCGATTGCTGGTCCGTGTCTTTATTAGAATTACATATGTTCTTTATTATTCACATCATACTTATGTTAAGAGGGGGTGATCATGCGCCATAGCAAAGTATAACAATTACAATGTAACATAATTCCTCCCTTGCAAGACTTTGCTATATCGCATCATTTTAAGCTAAAGGATTTAATTCTATTCCTTTTTCTTCTATTTTATCTCTTTTACAAAAATTTATACAAATATGATTCTTATATTTAAGTATAATTTTAAAAGTACATATTATAACAATTATAACTATTATTATGTGTATTAAATAAAAATGATAATTGTTGTTTAACTCAAGATTCTTTATTTTGGGTAAAACAGCTAATGATTCCTTTATTTTCTCAACTTTCCTTAAATTCAATATTCCATTAACTTTATTTTCATAATTTATCTCTAAATTTTGAATTTGTATTTCTTTATATTGTTGACTAACAATTTCGAAAACATTTTTATTTATTTGACATTTTTCATTTGTTTTCATTTTAAAAATTCCTCGAATTTCTTTATATATATTTTTATTTAAACAATTAATTTGTATTTGTTGAGTATTAGGACTAATGATTATTATATCATTTGTGTTTCTAATTTGTTCAATATCGTTTTCCATGTTTATGTAATGGTACAAACAATTATCATCCTTTTTCTCATTTATTAAATTCAAGATACATTTACTTATTTCAAAATATTGTGTAACACACATATATTTATTCTCTACAGATATACAATTATTAGTTATATAATTTTCTTTTCCATTTTTAAAGAACAATTTTTGGTTTTCATTTATCGTTATTAATTTGTGTTCTTCATTATATGTAGGAATAGGGCTAAATTGGTATAATGGATAGGATTGTTTTGAAAAATTCGGTATCGTAACTAAGAAATGAATCTGTTTATTTTCGAATTTACAATGAGTTTCAATGAGTTCATTAAAGTTCCATATATCTTTATTTTGGGTAATTTTTTTCAAATTATCATATGTAATAATGCTAGGGTGTATCTTATGTAAGGAGCAAAAGGTTAAGCTTACTTCTATTTGTTTACAAAATTCATTAAGGTTTTTAATTATTAATATTAATTCTAGTATTTGATTATTTACTCCCATCATACTCTGCCAATCTTGTCTTTTATTTAATTCTTTTATTATCATCAATATTCTTTCTTGAAGATGTCCTTCATTGTGTTTTATATTTTCTAATTGTTGATTAAACTGCTTAGAAATATTAGTTGAAATTTGCAAATTTAGTTCGTTTTGTTTTTGTAGTGTTATTTCATTACTCTGTATTTGTTCAAAAAGTTTATTATATTTTTCTTCATCGTTTGAATCTAAATTTCCAGTAATTGCTTTTATTACGGATCCGAGTCCGTTAATTAAACCTCGTTTAGATCTTTTATTATTTGTAGTAAATAATTTCGTAACTTGATCATTCAGATCAGCATAATTATATTTTAATATATTTAATATATTTTGGAAGAAATATTCTTTATTTTGTAACTGCTTTAGCATTTTAGTAAAAGTTTCTTTAACCTTAATAAACTCTGTTTCTATTTGGGATATGTTATAATTATAATATATTAATTGCTGAGACTCTTTTATTTGGCATTCGCCTAATTCGATTAAATGGAATCCATTATTTTTAGAAATGTCAGTCAGTTGTCCATGGCATAGTCTGTAATAATAGTTATCGTCAATTTATTGTTTGATTCTATTTATTCTTATGTTTTTGTCACCGTGTTTATCATTAATTTTTAATTTTCCTAATATTGGGTCGTAAGCTTTGAGAGAATATTTTTTATATAAAGGTTTTTTTATTTTGCCGAGTAATCTCGGGTTTTGTTTAATATATATTTTCTTTTTTAATTGCAATGGGTTATCATTTTCTTTAAATCTACTTAATTTTTCATGCATAATTCTAGTTTTTGTCAATTCATTAACTATATTAATATTATCCCGATGTTCATTTAGTGTTTGGTCCAGTGTAAAGTTTTGTTTAAAATATTTATTCTGATCCGGACCGAATAGTATCTCGTTGGGTGTTAGTTTGGTTGTGTTATGTTTGGTATTATTGTAAGCTATTAATGCTAATTCTACTTTTTGTATTAAATCTTGATTTTTTATTCGTTCTTTTTGATTAATTATCCGTAATGACTCTATTATTGTCGAATGGAATCTCTCAATTGCGTTACTCTTTGGGTTATTCACACAAATAAAATGGATATTAATTCCATATCTTTTCAGTACATCTTGTAATAATGAATTTTTAAATTCTCCTCCGCTATCTGTTATTATCTGATCTGGTATCCTATAGGTTCGAAGATATTTTATTAATGTATCACATATCGTTTTGGCTGTTTTATTCATAAGAAAATATATTTGTGCATGTTTAGAGAATTGGTCCATAATAGTTAAAAAGTATTTACCCTCTAATGTTAACAAATCTAAATTTATTACTTTGAAAGGCTTTTCAGGGGTTGGAGTGATATTGTCTATTGCAGGTATTGGTTTTCTGTTATATTTATTTAACTTACATAACTCACATTTGTTTATATATTCTATTATATCTTTATTCATCTTTGGCCAATAATATTTTTCCTTCAATGCTTGAATAGTAGCATTAATTCCTCTATGATTCGTTATACCATTATGAAAGTCATGAATAATTTCTAATTGTTCTTCATCCTGTTCGATGTCAGAAACTAATTTATCTACTGCTATTATATTTATTAAATTTGGGGTGAAATTTGATGATATAATTTTTGTTACATTTTTATCAAGATCTTTATTAAATATAGCTAAATATCTAATTTTAGGAACAATATATTCTAATAAAAATTTTAATGTTTCTTGTTCAAAATTATTTTCGTTAATTTTTACGTATATTCTTTGTTTTTTATTATTAAATAATTTTTTAATTTGAACGTTTGTCTCTAAGTTATGTGAATCAAATATAATTTGATTATCTGCTATGTTTAACCGGTTGTTTATGTATTTAATTCCTGCAATAATATTCTCATTATCTGAATGCACGGTGTTATTGTCCTGTTCGCTATTTGGTATTTCACTAATGTTTGTTAAGTGGTAATTTTCCGATAAACTAAAGACATTTATTTGAATGTTAGTATCCTCAAATATTTTATATAATTTTTGTTTCACCTCTATCCATGATAATCCGTCTAAACCGCAACCTAGTTTAGGAATATTTATTTCGTGTAACTCATTCATAATTAAAAAATCTCTTAATTCCTTTAATGGTCTATCTAAATTCTTAATAGAAGGTTGATTATAATAATTTTCTTTCGTTATTAAATGAATGATTACTTTATCACCTAGTTTCTGAATGACTAAGTGTTTATTCAATGTGTCACAATTTTCACAATAATTTTTACTATCAAATTTTTTTGTTATTTCTCCTGCTAATCCTTTTGACATTTTAAAATCGCGTGACACGCAATGTGCAATAATTTTTCTTTCTAATACATCCCCTGTAATTTCTGTAATCTTTAACTCTGGTCGCTGTCTTGATAATAAATCAGCTATGACGTTTTGTTTCCCGTTTAAGTACTCTATTTCAAAATTATACTCTCCTAGCTCGATTTTCCAACGCATAAGCTTTTGATTTGGATTTTTCATCCCAAAGAGCCATACCAAAGGTTTATGATCCGTTTTAATTTTAAATTTTCTTCCATATAAATATGGTCTGAAATTTTTAATTGCCCAAACGATTGCTTTTAATTCTTTCTCTATAGTTGAATAATTTTGTTCAGCAGAATTTAAAGTTTTCGAAGCATAACATATAGGTTTTTCTTGATTGTCATGTGTTTGTGTTAGTACGGCTCCGATTGCATAGTCGGAGGCGTCAGTTGTCAGTATAAATTCTTTGTCAAAGTCAGGTATCTGCAGTAATGATGATTCAGCTATTATTCTTTTACTGTTCTCAAATGCTGCACGATATTCGTGCTCGTAAATGTCAATATGAGAATCTTTCTTCAAACACTTTGTAAACGGTTTTGTTAATTTCGCGAAATTTGGAATGAACCGTCTGTACCATCCCAAGGTCCCTAAATATTGTTTTATTTCCTTTTTTGTTTTAGGAATATTTAGTTTTCTTATACATTCAATTTTTCTGTCATCTGTATTAAGTCCGTTTTGATTTATTATGTAGCCTAAATACTTAACTTCTGATTGCAAGAATTCTGATTTGTCTTTTTGTATCTTTAAATTTGCTTTACGTAATTTTTCACATACTCGTCCAATATTAATTATGTGTTCTTTTAAGGTTTTTCCGAAAATTATTATGTCGTCTAAATAAACCAGGCAGATTTCATTAACTAATTCGCCTAAAGCTGTATTAATCATTCTCTGAAACGTTGCCGGAGCATTTTTTAAGCCAAAAGGCATTCTAAGATATTCATAGTGTCCTGAAGGGGTGGAGAATGCTGTTTTTTCTCTATCCGATTCATTCATAACTAAAAAATTAAAATAAAAACACTCGGTGTAAGTTTCACAAAAATAATTTATTGAGACGACTAGTTTCGGTTGTTAAACCATCTTCAGGTCATTCATAACTATTTGGTGGAATCCTGAATGTAAATCTAGTGTTGTGAAATATTTTGATTTGCCGATATGGTCAAAAAGTGTATCGATATTCGGGATAGGAAATTTATCATCTTTTGTTCTCGTATTAATCTTTCTAAAGTCAATTACCATTCTAGTTTTATTTTTATTAGATGCATCCGCTTTTTTCGGAACTATCCAAATAGGCGATGACCAGGGGGAAAAGGATTTTTGAATTACGTTTTCTTTTAATAATTTTTGTACATGTAGCTCAATTTCTTTCTCATAAATTTGTGGTAGTCGATAATTTTTTGTATAAATGGGTGTTTCGTCAGACATTATTATTTTATGTGTGAGAATGTTTGTGTGAGATAAGGGTTCGTTATCTTTTGGGAATAAATCTTTATAATTTTTAAGTAGTTGATCTAACATTTGTTTTTCTGTTGGATTTAAATGAGAATTACGAATTTCTATTGAATTTATTTCTGTTACATTATTTTTTTCTTTTAATTTATAGTGTTTGTCATTTATTGTTACGTTATTATTTTTAAAATCCAATTTTATGTCAAGTGTATGAAAGGCATCTATTCCAAATAATAAATTATAATTTTTATGAAATTTAAATATGTAACATTTGATAATTTTTTTATTCATTTTAATTTCTACATATTTATTACAAGTTGATTTACCATTTACTGTTTTGAATGTTAATTTTGTATCTGTTTATTTCAAATTTAGTTTTTCTGCTAAATCTGGATGTATTAAATTTATAGTGGATCCGGTGTCGAAAAGTATATTAAAATAGCTTTGTTGTAGTGAAGGTAGATCGTGTGTTAATGAGGACATTATGTAGTGTTCTCGTGTATTATTGTTTCTAATTCTAAAAAATCATCATTTAGATCGATTGTTTGGTCGTTAGTCTCTACTTCTTCGTCTTCGTTTGTCTGTTCGTCGGATTCTATATTATAATTTTGTCTAACTGTCTGAAACGACATGGGTTGTGTCTGTCTAGTCTGAGTCGACATGGGTTGTTGTTTAAACTGTTGTCTAGTTTGTACGGCATTTTTTGCATTTTGTCTGGGTGCAAAAGGAGTGCTATTTCTATTAAAATTTGGTTGAAAATTTATTGGTTGTGAAGGGAAATTATCCGCTGGGAATTTCCGCGGTGGTATTTTATTATTTGTTACGTTTCTCAAAAGTGGAGAAGGGTGTTGTTGTTGATTTTGGTTAACAAAATTAAATTCGTTTCTTAATAACAACTCGCATTGTTCTAGGGTATCGGGATTCTTAACGATAAATGAACCTCTTATACTTGTGGGTAACAATGAAATAAAATGTCTCACTATCAATTTTTGAACTTCTGTTGTAATTGCATTCTTTTGGTCTAAACTATATGCAGTCAAGAGTATTTTTGATTTATAATGCAAGTATTTCTCTAGTATAAATTTTAATGTTGTTTCTGAATTTATTTTGAATTTACAGTACATTATATCTTGCAATATTGTTTCAGCAGACAATTTGTCAGTAAAGTTAGTAGTTAAATACAATTTTAATTCTTCCCAGTCTGTGAAATTATTTTCAGAAAGAAGTTCTGCGGCTTTATTAATTAATTTTGTTTTAACTATTCCAAATAAATAGGTTTTTTGTATCAGTGACAAAGTTATTGTGTTTGTCGTTGCATAGACTTCGTCTACGGTTTTTATAAAATTACTAAGTAATTTTATATTTCCTTCATAATGTGGAATTACATCGGTAAATGTTTTTAATTCACCTAATGTGATATTAGCCATAGTATGAACTTGTGAAAGTTTACTTGGTCTTAATTTTATTTGAATAGGATTTAAATTTAAATTCGCTATTTCTAATTCAAGATTTTGTTCTTGAGAATCGTCTGATTCTGATGAGTTATCACTCATTAATTAATTAATAATTATAAAATGAGTGTTTACAAGAGTAGTTGTTTAGTGAATATTACTTACTGTAATATGGCTAACAATACTGTGAGTTTGACGGACATCTCCGGAATCTAGTAGTCGTTTGTGTTGTAGCTCTGCAGATGACTGTTGTTTTCGACGACGTGAACTGGTACCGAACAGCAAGTGCTCTTCCTGTTGATGAGGACGTGATCTGGTTACCGGAACAGCAAGTTGTCGATTTGGTGTAGTCTTCTTTTAGAGATGGGTCGTGGTTAGACCCTGATGGGCTAAGGTTGAAGCCGGTTTTGAAGTTCTTGTAGATTTTGTAAAGTTGAAATAAGACTTTTGAAAAAGTGCCACAATGAAATTTTTGTTGTTAATTTCTTTGTGTTTTCAATATCCTACCGACTGCGCCAATTATGTTTTAGAGCCTTTTTGTCTTTAAAATATATAACTTTATTTATAAGTTCGAATTACACTACATGAACTTCAACTATTAGATTAGTACGATGTTACGGCTGACTAGCGATTGCTGGTCCGTGTCTTTATTAGAATTACATATGTTCTTTATTATTCACATCATACTTATGTTAAGAGGGGGTGATCATGCGCCATAGCAAAGTATAACAATTACAATGTAACATAATTTATACATGTCAACTACGGGCGTGCTTATATATGTCGATTCAGTCGTCTCGAACCTAACCGGTAGCATATATGTGTTATTAACACTCTTATTACTTGTGTTATTGAGATAGAAAGAAACCAATTCGTATGCCAATACATTTTGTGTATACTTCGATCTCATTCAACGGCACAGCCGTAGATAACGCATAGTCGTGTTATGTTTTACATTGGCTCTCTCGTACTACGATATACTTTATATACGTGTTTGTATTCAGTGTGGCCATAATGGCCTCATACCATATACGGCACATTATATACCATACGTTATATCGAATGGAGATATGTGAATGTTAAAACTGTCATTCTGTGTGTTAGTAGCAGAGTATACAATCGGTCTGGACGTGTCTCAGTGTTTCTATGTGCTTCAAGCATGTACGATTCCCGTGGTCGTTCAAACAAAGACCGGGCGTCACCACTCGGATTGTTGCTAACACAATATACAGTTTGTCAGATCAGTTCTAGAATACTTCAAACGGAGACTCGTATATCATGGTTGTATCGTAATGTTACATCTGTTGACATGTTACCACTATACTGGTGCTTGCACATAAGTTATATCTAAGTGAGAGATTGTCGCGTAAACAACCCAAATAACACAGATTCTATGTAAACTACACATGTGAATCGGCCATTGAGATCGAGTATGCACGCGAAGAAATGTTCGCGCACAAAATATGTCTATAGTTATATTCTATCTTGGTTAATAACGTGAAGCAAGCGCGCAGGAGTTTAAAACAACTTATAACGAGATCAATACAAGTCTACCAATGTGCTAGTAACGCTAGCATATATGTGAAAGTTTTATTAACGCGACCTCAGAGCAGGTGAGATTACCCGCTGAATTTAAGCATATTATTAAGCAGAGGAAAAGAAACTAACTAGGATTCCCTTAGTAGCGGCGAGCGAATAGGGAAAAGCCCAGCACCGAAGCCCGCAGTCGGAAACGGCTGCCGGGAAATGTGGTGTTTGGGAGAGCCCAATTAACCCGGTCGTGTGTAACGTGTCCAAGTCCTTCTTGAACAGGGCCACACACCCAGAGAGGGTGCCAGGCCCGTAGTGACCGTTACCGTGTCCGGGTGGGTTTCTCCTTAGAGTCGGGTTGCTTAAGAGTGCAGCTCTAAGTGGGTGGTAAACTCCATCTAAGGCTAAATATGACCACGAGACCGATAGCGAACAAGTATCGTGAGGGAAAGTTGAAAAGAACTTTGAAGAGAGAGTTCAAGAGTACGTGAAGCCGTTCAGGGGTAAACCAGAGAAACCCGAAAGATCGAAGGGGGAGATTCAATCGCCTCGCCTGTGGCAAGCATGCTGTTAACGTTTAATTGTGGGACATCTAGTGCTTCGGTGTTAGTTGCCCCGTTATCAGTATTTGTCTACTGCGGGAGGTGTGCACTTCTCCCCTTGTAGGACGTCGTAACCCATTGAGTGCTGGTCTAAGGCCCGTTTGGTAGCCCGTGGCGTTCTGTTTATAGCTTAACGTTCACGGACCTTCGGTGTCCCGACAGGCAACCCGATGGTATAACTTGCTGGTGGTGGGTCGCTACCTTCGCGGCGAGCGTTACACCCTGTGACATGCATGTGGAGACCGTGGAAATCGAACCATGTTTCGGTTCTGCACTCGTACTGTTTGTCATGGGGCTATGTAACCGGCCCCGTCACCCGTTGACGACGCTTCAGCTCTGGGTAATTTCAGGACCCGTCTTGGAACACGGACCAAGGAGTCTAGCATGTGCGCGAGTCATTGGGACTCAGACTAAACCTAAAGGCGCAATGAAAGTAAAAGTTTATTTTACATGAACTAAGGGAAGATGGGCTACCCTATGGGTGTAGCCCCGCATTCCCGGGCCGTCCCGTATTCATTGCGAATTGGGGCGGACCAAGAGCGTGCACGCTGGGACCCGAAAGATGTTGAACTATGCCTGGTCAGGATGAAATCAGGGGAAACCCTGATGGAGGTCCGTAGCGATTCTGACGTGCAAATCGATCGTCGGAACTGGGTATAGGGGCGAAAGACTAATCGAACCGTCTAGTAGCTGGTTCCCTCCGAAGTTTCCCTCAGGATAGCTGGCGTTCGATAGAACAAAATTTGGATGAGTCTCATCCGGTAAAGCGAATGATTAGAGGCATTGGGGTCGAGACGGCCTCAACCTATTCTCAAACTTTAAATGGGTGAGATCTCCGGCTTGCTTAACGCATGAAGCCAGAGTTCGGATCAATGAGTGCCAAGTGGGCGATTTTTGGTAAGCAGAACTGGCGCTGTGGGATGAACCAAACGTTAAGTTAAAGCGCCTAAATTGACGCTTATGGGATACCATGAAAGGCGTTGGTAACTTAAGACATTATTTATTTAAGGTTAAGCGTGTTCCACTCAATGGTACTACACGCGTGCGTACTCTTACATAGTTTTTTCATTAAATGCATATTTGTCATTACATTCTGTTGTCTCTTATTTGAATGTATAGTTTAGTTCTAAATTTAGTGTATCATGCCTACGTTTGTGGTGACCTCTGATGATATTGATAAAGTTATATTGAGGTCGGCCTAACAATCGTTACAATTGAAGTATAAAAATAGGAATAGATAAATAAAATATTTACATGCTTAGGCGGTAAAATAAAAATAATATAATATTGCATATGAGTCCATTATTGCGTTTAGTGTCCCATTCACCACACTTCACTTTGTCACTTGTCCGTTTCAAACTTGCCGCATCCTATCGCGAACTGTGCTAGGCACTGCCACCAAATGTCACTTCCTGCTAGGTTCTTGACCTCCTGCATATTCCTTGGCCAAGCTAGACCTCCTCTTATGAGTGCGACAGTGGCTCTGTCACGGGGATCGTCCAGGAGTTGACAGTGGAAGAGAGCGTGCTCGACCGTATCCTCGTCTTGGTTACATATGCAACTGCTGTCTGTTGCTCTGGCGATCCGGGTGAGGTAGCTGTTCAGGTTGCCGTGGCCGGTGACTAGCTGCACCGTTCGGTAGTCCAGTCGTCCTCGTATATTTTGTCGTGTCATGATGCTAGGGATGAAGGTGGCCATTGGTTGCGTTCTGCCACCTGTGGTTCCAGTGTGTGTACGTTCTCGCCTTCAGAGCTCTTTTTATCGTTATAGTCGGTATTTTGTCATAGTCTGTGGTCCCTGTGCCTGCGGATGCCGCCTCCTTTGCCAGTTCGTCCGCCCTTTCATTGCCTAATGTCCCGGCGTGCGCTCTTACCCAGTGCCATCTTGTGGCCGTGGTCTCTGTGATTTCCCGGAAGAGTTTCCAAGTGGCCATTGTTAATTGCGTTGGCTTCTTCATCCCTCTAAGGGCCTCTAGCGCTGACTTGCTATCGGACAGAATCGTATGGCGTGCTGGTTGTCTTTGATGAACTGTAGCGCCCCGTGTATTGCGACCATTTCTGCTTGGAAGACGCTACAGTTTGGCCCTAGTTCAAATTTGCGTGTGGCGAATTCGTTGCTTTCGTTGTACGCTACAAATGCGGCGCCTGTTCCTTGTTCAGACTTCGAGCCGTCCGTATATATCTGGATCTGGAATGCATCTTCCAGCTCATGTAGGTAGTCTGGGATGCCGCCTTCTGCCGGATGGATCAGGTCGTCCGCGTATTGTTCAATCTCCCCAGGGATCTGGAGTATTTGCTCCATAAGGAGTTGGTTCCTACCTTTGATTATTTTCCTGTTGAGTTCCAGCTAATTGGCCACCTGGTCCACTGGTGGTATATTAGCAAGCACCAAGGCCGCATCCGTAGAGACCGTCTTATAAGCAGCGGCTGCCCCCAGTAGGCAGGGTCGCTGTGCTGTGAGGAGTTTGGCCGATTGCCTGGTGTTACATGCCTCGGCCCAGATGGGTGCTGCATAGGTGATAGCCGGCTGAATAGCCCCTTCATAGATAGCTGACATTGCCTGACGGCCTAGTCCCCATGTAAACCGGCATGCCGCTCGGAGTTGGTGTGTTGTTTTCTTGGATTTGGCACACGTGGTCTCGATGTGGGCTGTCCAAGTTAGTTGCGCGCTGATCGTAACGCCCAGGTACGTGAGGTTGTCGACGCAGCGTGTCATTCCCCATTAGGAATGTCGGTCTTTCCTGACCTGGTGTCCGGCCGAAGAATAGTGCTTTCGTCTTATTAGCGTTAAAGTTGAGTTTTGTTTTTGCTGCCCATTTCAGGAGAATTCCTAGAGCTTCCGTGGTTCTTGCTTTCAGTGTTTTGTATTGGTCCGCTTCTACCAGGAGGACCGTGTCGTCCGCGTAGAGGACCAGCTCCCCCCCTCCTGTTGGAGTTCGTTGTCGAAAATAGTGTCGTGGAGGAGTTTCCAGAAGGTCGGTCCCGAGCGTGAGCCCTGGGGACAGCCCATGGTGACTTCCCGGTTTACTTGTCCTGTTGCGCAGTTTATAACTGCCGTTCTCTGTGAGAGGTAATTCTTAGCCAGTGTCAGGAGGAGACCAGGGCACAGTATTTACCGTCCTTTTTGGCTGTCTTTACGACGTCGAGGACTCTGTCCAAGGCGTCTACAGTGGACCGTCTTCGGGTGAAGCCGTACTGCCTTTGGTTGAAGCCACCTGAGTGTTCCACCCAGTATTCGATGCGATTAGTTAAGATCCCGTCAAGCACTTTCCCTAGCATCGGCAGAAGGCATATGGGCCTGTAGCTTTTGCTGTCAGTTGGATCATCTTTCCCTGTTTTTGGGATTAACTTGACTGTGGCTTTTTTCCATGTTTTGGGGAATATGCCTTGATTCAGACAGCCGTTGAGGACATCAGTCATTAGCGTCGGTCGGGCGTCGAATGCTTTCTGGACAGCGTCAGCTGTGATACCATCGTGTCCTGGCGCTTTTTTAGGGTTTGAATGATAGACTGCCGCTTTGACCTCCGTAACTGTTATCGGTCGATCATTTGCAGGGCCGTGTGTGATCGTGGACTCGCGACGGGCGATTTCGTGTTCTGCAGGGTCGTCCAGCGGGAAAAAGACCTCTAGCATGGTTTCGGCCGTTTCCTCGACCGTGCTCGTGAATGTGCCGTCTTCTCGGCGGACGCACGTAAGACTCGGTCTTGGTCGCTTTTTGCGGATTGCCTTGTAAGCAGCGCCCCATGGATCGGCTTCCGTGCTATCCGCACAGAACTCTTTCCACTTGTCTATTCTTGTTTTAAGTAGTTTAGTCTTGTAAATGTTGAAATGGTTATGGTATAGTTCTTGATTTATTGTTCGTTCGTTACCGGTTGATCTCTGGTATCTCAGCCTTAAGGATAGTCAGTTCTTGTGTCCACCACGGAACCGAGTTAGTGAATTGTTTCCTTGGTGGCATTGATGCGTTGCATGCAGTCAGTATTGCGTCGTTCAGAGCTGTCGCTTGGCGCTCCGCCTCTTCTGGGGTTAAGCAGGAGCGGACTTGCAGGTCAAGAGGGAGAACCACTTCGAGGTACTTTGTTTGGAAAACATTCCAGTCTGCTTTCCTGTTGCAGAGCCCCAGAGGTTGTTCTGTTCTGTGGTCATTGTTGTGAATTAGTGTCCACTCGATGTATCGGTGATCGAATGCACTAATTATATCTGGGATGTGCCACTCAGATGCGTTTGTGAGTAGTCCCGGTGTGACAGCGGTCACATCTATGAAGCTTTGGCCTCACGGCCCGTCAAACGTAGGTGTAGTTCCTTCATTTATGACCGTCAGACCCAGACGATCTAGCACAAAGCACAAAGGTCCTGCCCCTTACATCCTCTGTCGGGCTGCCCCACGTTGGGGACTTGCTGTTAGCGTCCGCCCCGAGTATAATTTCCCCCTTCTGCTGTAGGTTAAACAGCGTTTCTTCGAGGTAGTTGACATTGTCGTTGAAGTCCACTGTTTCACTTCCCTCCGGTGGGAAGTAGACGGATACACAGTAGAATCTGACGCGTGGGGAGGAGATTTCCACCACAGTGATATATTCTGACGATACGTTATTGAGTAAAAGGGCAGACAGCCCCTTGTTAGTGATCACAACGGCTGACGGCTGACCGAGGAAATGCTCAGGAAGTTATTCATTGCATGTTTAGCTCTTTGTAGGTTTAGTTGTCCTATCTTCATGCTCTTGATGTTGTGGCTGACTCTATTTGTATTATTGGGTTTATTCGCCATAATAGTCGATGGTATTGGCGATTGCTTGTTTAATGCGTTTCATCGAAAGGCTTGGAGTCATGATCCGATTTAAGATCTTTGGCGGCGCCTCCGATGCGCCCATTTTCAGATTTGCATAAGATGCAACACTTTTTATTATTTTTACAGTCTTTGTATACATGCGTGTTGGATGCACAGTTTCCGCATTTTTGCTCGTTTTTACAGTTGCTGGCTTTGTGTCCGATCTCGTAGCACTTAAAACATTGGAGCACGGATATGTGATCGCGCACTGTGATACGTTGTTTTTTGTGTTGTGCGTCTCGTCTATTCTTAATGTGTCTATAAAGTTTTATATATAATAAACTTTATTATTAAATGGTATAACACAAATAAATTGAAATTAGGATAACTTGTTTTATTGAAATTTATGTCAGAGAAAATTATTTATGTATCTGTTTTTAAAACATCTGGTAAACACATATCGCTTAGTGATCTATGTACAAAATGTAAATATAACAATGTTCAATCTAGATCACTACATATCCCTCCCGCTAGAAAGAGGAATAGGGCGGCAAACGGAATGCTTGTTATAAAAGATTTTATACGAGAAATCGCCTCGGATTTCCGATAAGAAAAGCTGGTTTCAACCTATCAATTGAAACTGTAATTAACTTGTCATTCACCAAAATCTTAAAAAAAAAATTGTAACGATTAATTACTTTAAAAGGACCATCATACGGTTGTTGTAAGGTGGAACCAATTGCGTTGTGTTTTACGAAAACATTAGAAGTACGAAACAAATTTTGATCCACAAAAAGTTTATTATTTTTAAATTCGGAAGTAATTGGTTTTAATTTATTAATTGTTTGTTTTAATTGTTGGAGATAAAATGGAATGTTAATGTCTGACATTTGTTGAGAAAGTTCAAAAAATTCGCCTGGCAATCGTAATTTGGTTCCATAAACTAATTCTGCAGCGGAACATTTAATAGGTTATTTTATTGATGAACGGTACCATTGGTAAGTAAGTTACCCATTCGGAGGGGTCGTTATAAGCTTTAAGAGCGTCTTTTAATTGTCTATGAAATCGTTCAATCATGCCATTCGATTGAGGGTGATATGCCGTTGTTTTGATATGATGGGTACCTAATAATAATAGCAAATTTTTGAATAAATTAGATTCAAACTGTCTTCCTCTATCCGTTGTTATAATTAAAGGTACTTCGAATCTAGCTATCCAATTATTTACTAACTCCTTCGCTATTGTTTCAGCAGTACAATCTGTAACTGGAATTACTTCGGGCCAACGAGTAAACCTGTCGATACAAGTGAGAACATGTGAATATCCTTTAGATATAGGTAAAGTGACTAAATCTAAATGAACATTATCGAAACGAAATTGTGGTTCAAGAAATGAACCGTATTCAGAATTGGTATGTCTGATCACTTTTGAACGTTGACATTGTAAACAATTTTTTGTCCAATTTTGTAAATTTTTATTCATATTGAACCAAACAAATTTAGATGCAATTAATTTTGTTGTTGCTTTTATCCCTGGATGAGAAAAAGAATGAAAATGGGTAAAAAATTTATTACGAAATCGTTCTGGAACGTAAGGTCGGAAAGCATTTGTAGAAATGTCACCTACCAAAGTTAGGTTAGAATTTTTAAGTTTGACTTCTATAAATTTAAGATGACTCGTGTCATCGTTTCGTAACAATTTTAATTTTTCATCTCTTCTTTGGGCGTCGACCATATCCTCAAAATTAATAAATTTACCCGCTTGCAAAGAATTAACATAAATTCTCGAAAGGGCATCAGCTACAGCATTGTCTTTACCTGACACATGTTTAATATCATTGGTAAATTGAAAGATGCCTGATTTCTCTGGGTGTGTAATTGTTGGATTTCTTATTGCCCACGAAGGTTAAAGGTTTGTGCTCGGTCAGAATGTGAAATTCTCTACCTTCTATAAAATAACGAATTTTTTTTACTGCCAAATATATTGCTAATAACTCTCTACCAAAGGTACTATATCTCTTTTGAGTCGGAAATTGCTGTAAAACTGCACCTACCCCTGATTCCGAGGCATCTACCATAATGTTCGTCGGTGCTTCATGTTGAAGAAAAGAAAGGTTAGTAATCTTTGCTAATTTCTTTTTGATCAAATTAAACGCATCGATAGTTTGTTGCGACCAAATAACTTCTTTAAATCTCTTGTGTTTATCGGTTATTAGTTTGTTAATAGATTCTAAAATCATTGCACAGTCGACGATAAAACGATGATAAAAGTTTATCATCCCTAAAAATTCCCGCAATTTTTTTGATTGGAAGGTAATGGGAAATTAATAACTGCATCTATCTTACTTTTCGAAAGATTAATATAAGTGGCAGAAATGTGGTGTCCTAAAAATTCAATTTCTTCAACGCCAAATTGGCATTTCTCTCTATTAACTAACACGCCATATTTTTGTAATCTGTCAAGTATTAATTTTAAGTGATGTATATGTTGTTCTTTAGATTTACTAGCAATTAGTAAATCGTCTATATAGGTAAAACAAAAATTAAATTCTCTAGTTATTTCATCCATGAATCTTTGGAACGTTTGTGCACTGTTCCTCAACCCGAATGGCATAACTAATTATTCAAATAAGCCGAAAGGCGTAATAATTGCAGTTTTGGAAATGGATTCCTCGTCCATCGGTATTTGGTTGTAAGCCTTTACCAAATCTAATATTGAATAAATAATTTTTCCATGTAAATTAGTTGCAAAATCTTGAATGTGCGGAATTGGGTAGCGATCCGGAACAGTTATAGCATTAAGAGCCCGATAATCACCACAAGGGCGCCATTCCCCGTTCTTTTTATTAACCATGTGTAACGGAGAGGCCCAATTGCTCGAGGATGATCTAACTATACCTATTTCTAACATTTTATTAAACTCCTGTTTAGCTGCAGCTAATTTATCAGGAGCTAAACGACGTGGTTTAGCAAAAACAGGAGAATTTTTTGTAATTATGTAATGTTTAGTATTATGAATCGTTTGACGCTGAGAATCAAACGATTTTGTGACATTTGGAAAATGTGACAGAATTATTTCAAATTCATTCAAATGGGAAATGTTTTGGTCATCATTTACGGAATTTAAAACATGTTTCGTAAAGTTAGATGTAGAGAAATAATCTAATTTTGATGCTAGAATAATGCGTTTCGATGGCAAATCTACAAGTAGTTTAAAATATGTAAGAAAATCAGCTCCTATAATAGAGTGTTTAACATTAGCAATTATAAATTTCCAAATGAACGTAGACTCTAACCCGCAATCTAAATTTAATAACTTTTCACCGTATGTGTCAATTGATGAATTATTTACTGCTTGTAATTTGAAATCTTGTTTTTGGCGTTTCTCGCATAAGGAACTTTTTATAACACTCACCTCAGCTCCAGTATCTACGAGAAAACGAATTCCAGAAACTTTGTCCATCAGATAAAACAAACGGGTAGAAGGTGGATTAAGGGCGTGGCTAGAAATTGAAGGTAAATTTAATTTATGTACAAAGCTCAGGGTTGTTTCTAGTCGTTTCCATTTGACAAGGTGATATGCATTTGTGAGCATTATCTCCAAAGTTAAGATGGTACCAACAAAAGCGAACTGGAAGTAGGAGCTCCAGAAAAGCCCTTTTTTTACTTGTTAATAAAATCTTTTTTATTTCAGCAACTTCTTCTTTCAAATTCTGAAGGTCTTGCGTTTCCGAATTCATTGAAGAAATTGAAGGTTGTGTGACAATCAAAATTCGATCTGCTATATCTGGCTTGTCGTCTAAGGAGGCGGCAGTCTTCGAACCAAGTATAATTTGGACGTTGATAGGCAATTTTTGAACAAAAATCTCTTCTAAAAATGTGTCATCCAAAGACTTGGTACCAACTAATTGACGGAGTTTTCGTAAAAGTTGGGAAGGTTTAGAATCACCTAATTCAGAAACCGTGAATAGTTGTTGTATTTTCTCTTTATCTGAAGAAGAAATTCTTCGTATTAAAGTATTCTTCAACGTAGTATTTGGTACGTCCATAGGGGGATTAAGGATTAAATCCCGAACTTCTGCAGCGTATTGTGGATTTAAAACTGCCACAATTTTATTAAATTTAGAAGATTCGGTGAGTAAAAACTGCGTTGACTTGTGCAAACCATAACTCTGCATCTTTTGGCCAAAATTCAGGCACCTTGAAGTGGAGACGTATATAAGACATTTCAGGGACTTGTACAGGAAATAAGGTCTCAGTAACTTCTTCCGCCTCCATCACAGCAATGTTCCACGTACGTCGGGGTCACCAATATAAAGTTTTATATATAATAAACTTTAATATTAAATGGTATTACACAAATAAATTGAAATTAGGATAACTTGTTTTATTGAAATTTATGTCAGAGAAAATTATTTATGTATCTGTTTTTAAAACATCTGGTAAAACATATCGCTTAGTGATCTATGTACAAAATGTAAATATAACAATGTTCAATCTAGATCACTACACGTCCCTTAACTGTTATGTCCTTCCTTAGTTCGTCTATGTCGTCGTATTTGTTGCTTATTTTTTCATTCTGTTGAAGGACACACTCGAGGAATTCTTCCTCTTCGCAATCCGATTCGTTCCACGGAAACAGAACCCTAGGTTTGTGCTTAACGAGAGCGCGGCTGTCGAGTTTAGCGTTCGCGGCCGAAGCTATAGC
>OW121799.1:1957500-1964613 GCA_933228885.1 Leistus spinibarbis
TAAATTCAAAATTACTAGATCATAATGATATGGAAGAGCACTTAGATGCTATATTCAAAAGGATTGATAAATTGACAACTTTAGGTGAAAAGATTGCTGAGAGTTTACAAATAGCTATAATTCTTGCAAGTTTACCAGAGTCATATGGAACACTTGTTATGGCACTCGAAAGCAGATCAGAACAAGACTTAACTATTGAGCTAGTGAAAGGTAAGCTGATTGATGAGTACAAACGGAGAAAAGAAAAAGGATTGACTGAACCTGAAACAGCAATGCGAGTTGCACATGGAAAGGAAATAGTGTGTTTTTTCTGTAAGAAAATAGGTCATATGAAGAAAGACTGTCAAAGATACAAGCGCTGGAAAGCAAATAAAGAAAAGGCCAACAAGGTAATTAAAGATAGTGATAGCGAGAGTGAGGAATCTCTACATTTAGCCTTTGTGGCGGGTGCGTCAGGTTTAGGACCAGCAACATGGTGTATTGACTCAGGTGCGACAAGTCACATGACAAACGATAGAATGTTTTTTACAGAATTTAGGTATGAATACAACGAAGTAAAGGTTGCAGATGGTGGAATCCAGAAAGTCGAAGGAATTGGTTCAGGAGAAATAAAGTGTGCTGTAGATGGAAAAATAATTACTTTGACTATTTCAAATGTTTTATACGTACCAACATTTGATGGAAGTTTACTTTCTGTAAGAAAGCTAAACGAAAAGGGGATCAAAGTAGTATTCAGCAATGATTGTTGTGAGATAAAGAAAGGCAACAGAACAGTGGCGCTAGCTTATGCGTCGCACGGATTGTATAATCTAAAGTTGGTTCATGAGGCAAATTTGGTGCAAGCAGTACACAGTGAAACATGTCAACATACTTGGCATAGGCGATTCGGACACAGGGATATTGAGGCTGCAAAGAAACACCTGGAAAGAAGAGGTACGTGCTAACAGTGATTGATGATTTCAGTCGAAATACATACATATATCTGCTGAGAAAGAAATCAGATGCGACCGATGCTTTGCAAGAGTATATTGAGATGGTAAAGACTAAATTCGGTAGAAGTCCAAAAATAATTCGCAGCGACAGAGGTGGGGAGTACATCTCGGAAGAACTAAAATTTTTATTGAAGAAAGCTGGTGTTCAAATTCAAATGACAGCTCCATATTCACCGCAACAAAATGGGGTGGCAGAAAGAAAAAATAGAACATGCTTTTTTTTGCATGCTCCATGATTCAAGTCTAAGTGAAACATATTGGGGTGAGGCAATTCATACCGCCAATTATCTTCAAAATCGTCTTCCGACAAAAGGCACATCAAAAACTCCGTACAGACATTGGAAAATGAGAGAACCAAGCGTGAAGCATTTGCGAATATTTGGCTGCGTTGGATACGTACATGTTCCGAAAGAAAAACGTAAGAAGTTAGACATGAAAGCGACGAATCTAACTTTCGTAGGCTCGAAGGCGTATCAAATGTTAGACCAAGAAACACGCAGAATCACGATAAGTAGAGATGTAGAACTCATTGAATCATCAACAGCAGGACACAGAAACGTTGAAAAAGTAGAGATTAGCTTGGAAAATAGAGAAGAATTTCAAGATAAGAGCAAAAAAGTTATTGAGAACATTGAAGTTCAGGAGGAGAATGAGATTCAACCTCAAAGATCACAGAGATCTACGATAGGAAAATTTCCCACAAAACTCCACGAATATGCGTGTCTTGCTTCATCACAAGTAACAGATCCTAAAACTGCACTACAAGCGCTCACAGGTGAAAACAGAATCATTTGGAAGAGTGCTATGGAGAAAGAAATAAATTCATTGTATGAAAATCAGACATGGACTCTAGTTGAATTACCCAAAGACAGAAAAGCGAAAAGCGGAAGTAAATGGGTATTTCAAACCAAACGGAACGCAAACGGACAAATTTGTAAATATAAGGCACGACTTGTAGCTCAAAGTTTTTCGCAAAAGTTTGGAGTAGATTATAACGAAGTATTTGCTCCAGTTGTAAGACAAACTACTATACGATTACTGCTTACAATATCAGGTGTGAGGAGACTGCATGTAAAACAGTTTGATACAAAAACAGCTTTTTTAAATGATAGATTGGATGAAGAAATATATATGCGTCAACCACAGAAATTTGTTATCAAGGGAAAAGAATATTTTGTATGCAAATTGCAGAAAAGTATTTATGGATTGAAACAAGCAGCAAAAGCATGGTACGAAAGATTGAAAGAAGTACTATTGAAGTTTGGATTGCAACAGAGTGATCAAGATCCCTGTCTATTCACAAAACAGGACGGGGATGTAATCATTTATGTTACCATATATGTGGATGATTTTTTAATATGCTGTAAGTCGCTCAAACATATTAATGAATTACAAAAACTGTTACAGGAATCCTTTACGATCACCGATCTTGGAGATGTAAATTCTTTCTTAGGATTACGTATTGAAAGGAACAGTGAAGGATATTTTTGTATTGATCAAGAAGAATATGTGAAAACCATACTTAGACGACTAAGCATGGAAGATGCGAATATATCACAAATTCCGTTTGACCCTGGTAGACTGAAAGCAGTGCGAGAGAAAGAAAGAATTTTGGAGGACAATTCTGGCTATCAAAGGTTAATCGGAGAACTTTTATATTTAGCTGTAAACACGAGACCAGACATAATGGCTAGCGTTTGCATCTTGAGCCAACATACAGTTTCACCTACAAAAGAAGACTGGGAAGAAGCAAAACGAGTTGTAAAGTATTTGAAATATACTAAGGACTTGGCATTAATACTGGGACCAAATATCGGATTATCAAAAGATAAATTAATCGGATATGCGGATGCTGACTGGGCACAAGACAGAGAAGATCGAAAATCTCAGCGGATATGTTTTTCGTTTCTGTGGAGCATCAGTTGATTGGGCCTGCTGAAAACAAAGCTGTGTAGCTTTCTCATCAACGGAAGCTGAGTATATGGCGTTGTGCGAAGCTTCAAAAGAATGCATATGGCTCAGAAGATTACTAAATGATTTTTTAGTGAAGCAAGATGGACCAACAAAAATATATGAAGATAACCAAAATTGTTAGGCTATGCTTAACACTCAGGGTTTCCAAAAAAGGTCAAAGCATATAGATTCTAAGTATCATTTCGTGCGGAATCTCCATGAAAGCAAAGAACTTTCATTCGAGTATTGTCCATCAAAATCAATGCTTGCCGATATGCTCACGAAGCCACTATTAAAAGAAAAATTGAAAAATCTCAAATTGTTGTGTGGACAACAAAGTAGAGAAACAAGAATGAAAGATGCCAACATCGACGAGGAGGAGTGTTGGAAATAACATTGGCTGTGACCAACAAAAATTGATACATTAGCAACAAAAAAAAAATTTATTGACGTCGATGTAAAAATAACTGTGTCAAATAATTGTTCATATTTTTAGTAATCTTTATTGTATTATATGTTAATAAAATATAACGAACGCTTGCTCATTAATTCCAACAGTTAGGCCTGGTTTATTTTTTTTGCTAGGACTGTTATTAGGTGAGTAATAAGGTATACAAATAAAAAAATTTTCGTCATTCAGTGTGGTGGCGCGCAGTACACTACGAAAAATTCCGTAATAGCGGTATTTTGCAAATATATAAGTTCGAAGAGGTAGCACGACCCCTGTGATAATGTCGGCCAAATTTTGCTTATCACACAGGGTAGTGTATGTCATTGCGAAGTTAAGCCTGGTTTATTTTTCTTGACGCGTTGACGGGACGATATGGTATTGCTAGCCTTATTGCAATCCTATTTGTACAATGACAGAAAATTTTACTGATACAAAAATGAGCCTGATTAAATTCTGCACCGTGAATAGCTATTTAAAATTTCGTCATTAAGTGTGGTGGCGCGCAGTACACTACGAAAAATGCCGTAATAGCGGTATTTTGCAAATATATAAGTTCGTACGGGTGGCACGACCCCTGTGATAGTGTCGGCCAAATTTTGCATATCACACACGGTAGTGTATGTCATTGCAAAGTTAAGCCTGGTTTATTTTTCTTGCTAGGACTGTTATTAGGCGAGTAATAAGGTATACAAATAGGGCATGTATTTGAAAACATACCTAACGCGTTGTCGGGACGATATGGTATTGCTAGCCTTATTGCAAGCCTATTTGTACAATGACATTAAATTTTATTGAGAGAAATATGATCCTGATTTAAATTTGCACCGTGATTAGCTATTTAAAATTTCGTCATTCAGTGTGGTGTCGCGCAGTACACTACGAAAAATGCCATAAAAGCGGTATTTTGCAAATATATAAGTTCGTAAGGGTGGCACGACCCCTGTAAGAATTTCGGCCAAATTTTATATCACACAGGGTAGTGTATGTCATTGCAAAGTAATGCCTGGTTTATTTTTCTTGCTAGGACTGTTATTAGGCGAGTAATAAGGTATACAAATAGGGCATGTATTTGAAAACCTACCTAACGCGTTGTCGAGACGATATGGTATTGCTAGCCTTATTGCAAGCCTATTTGTACAATGACAGAAAATTTTATTGAAACAAATATGATTCTGATTAAATTCTGCACCGTGAGTTGCTATTTAAATTTTTGTCATTTTAATTGGTGGCGCGCAGTACACTACGAAATATGCCGTAATAGTGGTATTTTGCAAATATATAAGTTCGTAGGGGTGGCACGACCCCTGTGATAAAGTTGGCCAAATTTTGCATATTACACAGGGTAGTGTGTCATTGCAAAGTTAAACCTGGTTTATTTTTCTTGCTAGGACTGTTATTAGGCGAGTAATAAGGTATACAAAAAAGGCTTGTATTTGAAAACCTACCTAACGCGTTGTCGGGACGATATGGTATTGCTAGCCATATTGCCAGCCTATTTGTACAATGACAGAATATTTTATTGAAACAAATATGATCCTGATTAAATTCTGCACCGTAATTTGCTATTTCAAATTTTGTCATTATGTGTGGTGGCGCATAGTGCACTACGAAAAATGCCGTTATAGCGGTATTTTGCAAATATATAAGTTCGTAAAGGTGGCACGACCCCTGTAATAATTTCGGCCAAATTTTATATCACACATTGTAGTGTATGTCAATGCAAAGTATTGCCTGGTTTATTTTTCTTGCTAGGACTGTTAATAGGCGAGTAATAAGCTATACAAATAGGGCATGTATTTGAAAACCCTCCTAACTACTAAAACTAAAACTAAAACTAAACTAAAACTAAAACTAAAACTAAAACTAAAACTAAAACTAAAACTAAAACTAAAACTAAAACTAAAACTAAAACTAAAACTAAAACTAAAACTAAAACTAAAACTAAAACTAAAACTAAAACTAAAACTAAAACTAAAACTAAAACTAAAACTAAAACTAAAACTAAAACTAAAACTAAAACTAAAACTAAAACTAAAACTAAAACTAAAACTAAAACTAAAACTAAAACTAAAAATAAAACTAAAACTAAAACTAAAACTAAAACTAAAACTAAAACTAAAACTAAAACTAAAACTAAAACTAAAACTAAAACTAAAACTAAAACTAAAACTAAAACTAAAACTAAAACTAAAACCAAAACTAAAACTAAAACTAAAACTAAAACTAAAACTAAAACTAAAACTAAAACTAAAACTAAAACTAAAACTAAAACTAAAACTAAAACTAAAACTAAAACTAAAACTAAAACTAAAACTAAAACTAAAACTAAAACTAAAACTAAAACTAAAACTAAAACTAAAACTAAAACTAAAACTAAAACTAAAACTAAAACTAAAACTAAAACTAAAACTAAAACTAAAACTAAAACTAAAACTAAAACTAAAACTAAAACTAAAACTAAAACTAAAACTAAAACTAAAACTAAAACTAAAACTAAAACTAAAACTAAAACTAAAACTAAAACTAAAACTAAAACTAAAACTAAAACTAAAACTAAAACTAAAACTAAAACTAAAACTAAAACTAAAACTAAAACTAAAACTAAAACTAAAACTAAAACTAAAACTAAAACTAAAACTAAAACTAAAACTAAAACTAAAACTAAAACTAAAACTAAAACTAAAACTAAAACTAAAACTAAAACTAAAACTAAAACTAAAACTAAAACTAAAACTAAAACTAAAACTAAAACTAAAACTAAAACTAAAACTAAAACTAAAACTAAAACTAAAACTAAAACTAAAACTAAAACTAAAACTAAAACTAAAACTAAAACTAAAACTAAAACTAAAACTAAAACTAAAACTAAAACTAAAACTAAAACTAAAACTAAAACTAAAACTAAAACTAAAACTAAAACTAAAACTAAAACTAAAACTAAAACTAAAACTAAAACTAAAACTAAAACTAAAACTAAAACTAAAACTAAAACTAAAACTAAAACTAAAACTAAAACTAAAACTAAAACTAAAACTAAAACTAAAACTAAAACTAAAACTAAAACTAAAACTAAAACTAAAACTAAAACTAAAACTAAAACTAAAACTAAAACTAAAACTAAAACTAAAACTAAAACTAAAACTAAAACTAAAACTAAAACTAAAACTAAAACTAAAACTAAAACTAAAACTAAAACTAAAACTAAAACTAAAACTAAAACTAAAACTAAAACTAAAACTAAAACTAAAACTAAAACTAAAACTAAAACTAAAACTAAAACTAAAACTAAAACTAAAACTAAAACTAAAACTAAAACTAAAACTAAAACTAAAACTAAAACTAAAACTAAAACTAAAACTAAAACTAAAACTAAAACTAAAACTAAAACTAAAACTAAAACTAAAACTAAAACTAAAACTAAAACTAAAACTAAAACTAAAACTAAAACTAAAACTAAAACTAAAACTAAAACTAAAACTAAAACTAAAACTAAAACTAAAACTAAAACTAAAACTAAAACTAAAACTAAAACTAAAACTAAAACTAAAACTAAAACTAAAACTAAAACTAAAACTAAAACTAAAACTAAAACTAAAACTAAAACTAAAACTAAAACTAAAACTAAAACTAAAACTAAAACTAAAACTAAACTAAAACTAAAACTAAAACTAAAACTAAAACTAAAACTAAAACTAAAACTAAAACTAAAACTAAAAC
>OW121799.1:1964813-2034813 GCA_933228885.1 Leistus spinibarbis
AACTACAACTACAACTACAACTACAACTACAACTACAACTACAACTACAACTACAACTACAACTACAACTACAACTACAACTACAACTACAACTACAACTACAACTACAACTACAACTACAACTACAATAACTACAACTACAATAACTACAACTACAACTACAACTACAACTACAACTACAACTACAACTACAACTACAACTACAACTACAACTACAACTACAACTACAACTACAACTACAACTACAACTACAACTACAACTACAACTACAACTACAACTACAACTACAACTACAACTACAACTACAACTACAACTACAACTACAACTACAACTACAACTACAACTACAACTACAACTACAACTACAACTACAACTACAACTACAACTACAACTACAACTACAACTACAACTACAACTACAACTACAACTACAACTACAACTACAACTACAACTACAACTACAACTACAACTACAACTACAACTACAACTACAACTACAACTACAACTACAACTACAACTACAACTACAACTACAACTACAACTACAACTACAACTACAACTACAACTACAACTACAACTACAACTACAACTACAACTACAACTACAACTACAACTACAACTACAACTACAACTACAACTACAACTACAACTACAACTACAACTACAACTACAACTACAACTACAACTACAACTACAACTACAACTACAACTACAACTACAACTACAACTACAACTACAACTACAACTACAACTACAACTACAACTACAACTACAACTACAACTACAACTACAACTACAACTACAACTACAACTACAACTACAACTACAACTACAACTACAACTACAACTACAACTACAACTACAACTACAACTACAACTACAACTACAACTACAACTACAACTACAACTACAACTACAACTACAACTACAACTACAACTACAACTACAACTACAACTACAACTACAACTACAACTACAACTACAACTACAACTACAACTACAACTACAACTACAACTACAACTACAACTACAACTACAACTACAACTACAACTACAACTACAACTACAACTACAACTACAACTACAACTACAACTACAACTACAACTACAACTACAACTACAACTACAACTACAACTACAACTACAACTACAACTACAACTACAACTACAACTACAACTACAACTACAACTACAACTACAACTACAACTACAACTACAACTACAACTACAACTACAACTACAACTACAACTACAACTACAACTACAACTACAACTACAACTACAACTACAACTACAACTACAACTACAACTACAACTACAACTACAACTACAACTACAACTACAACTACAACTACAACTACAACTACAACTACAACTACAACTACAACTACAACTACAACTACAACTACAACTACAACTACAACTACAACTACAACTACAACTACAACTACAACTACAACTACAACTACAACTACAACTACAACTACAACTACAACTACAACTACAACTACAACTACAACTACAACTACAACTACAACTACAACTACAACTACAACTACAACTACAACTACAACTACAACTACAACTACAACTACAACTACAACTACAACTACAACTACAACTACAACTACAACTACAACTACAACTACAACTACAACTACAACTACAACTACAACTACAACTACAACTACAACTACAACTACAACTACAACTACAACTACAACTACAACTACAACTACAACTACAACTACAACTACAACTACAACTATAACTACAATTACAACTACAACTACAACTACAACTACAACTACAACTACAACTACAACTACAACTACAACTACAACTACAACTACAACTACAACTACAACTACAACTACAACTACAACTACAACTACAACTACAACTACAACTACAACTACAACTACAACTACAACTACAACTACAACTACAACTACAACTACAACTACAACTACAACTACAACTACAACTACAACTACAACTACAACTACAACTACAACTACAACTACAACTACAACTACAACTACAACTACAACTACAACTACAACTACAACTACAACTACAACTTCAACTACAACTACAACTTCAACTACAACTACAACTACAACTTCAACTACAACTACAACTACAAATACAACTACAACTACAACTACAACAACAACTACAACTACATTTACAACTACAACTACACTTACAACAACAACTACAACTACAACTACAACTACAACTACAACTACAACTACAACTACAACTACAACTACAACTACAACTACAACTACAACTACAACTACAACTACAACTACAACTACAACTTCAACTACAACTACAACTACAACTACAACTACAACTACAACTACAACTACAACTACAACTACAACTACAACTACAACTACAACTACAACTACAACTACAACTACAACTACAACTACAACTACAACTACAACTACAACTACAACTACAACTACAACTACAACTACAACTACAACTACAACTACAACTACAACTACAACTACAACTACAACTACAACTACAACTACAACTACAACTACAACTACAACTACAACTACAACTACAACTACAACTACAACTACAACTACAACTACAACTACAACTACAACTACAACTACAACTACAATTACAACTACAACTACAACTACAACTACAACTACAACTACAACTACAACTACAACTACAACTACAACTACAACTACAACTACAACTACAACTACAACTACAACTACAACTATAACTACAACTACAACTACAACTACAACTACAACTACAACTACAACTACAATAACTACAAGTACAATAACTACAACTACAACTACAACTACAACAAGAACTACAACTACAACTACAACTACAACTACAACTACAACTACAACTACAACTACAACTACAACTACAACTACAACTACAACTACAACTACAACTACAACTACAACTACAACTACAACTACAACTACAACTACAACTACAACTACAACTACAACTACAACTACAACTTCAACTACAATTACAACTACAACTACAACTACAACTACAACTACAACTACAACTACAACTACAACTACAACTACAACTACAACTACAACTACAACTACAACTACAACTATAACTACAACTACAACTACAACTACAACTACAACTACAACTACAACTACAACTACAACTACAATAACTACAAGTACAATAACTACAACTACAACTACAACTACAACTACAACTACAACTACAACTACAACTACAACTACAACTACAACTACAACTACAACAACAACTACAACTACAACTACAACTACAACTACAACTACAACTACAACTACAACTACAACTACAACTACAACTACAACTACAACTACAACTACAACTACAACTACAACTACAACTACAACTACAACTACAACTACAACTACAACTACAACTACAACTACAACTACAACTACAACTACAACTACAACTACAACTACCACTACAACTACAACTACAACTACAACTACAACTACAACTACAACTACAACTACAACTACAACTACAACTACAACTACAACTACAACTACAACTACAACTATAACTACAACTACAACTACAACTACAACTACAACTACAACTACATTTACGACTACAACTACACTTACAACAACAACTACAACTACAACTACAACTACAACTACAACTACAACTACAACTACAACTACAACTACAACTACAACTACAACTACAACTACAACTACAACTACAACTACAACTACAACTACAACTACAACTTCAACTACAACTACAACTACAACTACAACTACAACTACAACTACAACTACAACTACAACTACAACTACAACTACAACTACAACTACAACTACAATTACAACTACAACTACAACTACAACTACAACTACAACTACAACTACAACTACAACTACAACTACAACTACAACTACAACTACAACTACAACTACAACTACAACTACAACTACAACTACAACTACAACTACAACTACAACTACAACTACAACTACAACTACAACTACAACTACAACTACAATTTCAACTACAATTACAACTACAACTACAACTACAACTACAACTACAACTACAACTACAACTACAACTACAACTACAACTACAACTACAACTACAACTACAACTACAACTACAACTACAACTATAACTACAACTACAACTACAACTACAACTACAACTACAACTACAACTACAATAACTACAAGTACAATAACTACAACTACAACTACAACTACAACAAGAACTACAACTACAACTACAACTACAACTACAACTACAACTACAACTACAACTACAACTACAACTACAACTACAACTACAACTACAACTACAACTACAACTACAACTACAACTACAACTACAACTACAACTACAACTACAACTACAACTACAACTACAACTACAACTACAACTACAACTACAACTACAACTACAACTACAACTACAACTACAACTACAACTACAACTACAACTACAACTACAACTACAACTACAACTACAACTACAACTACAACTACAACTACAACTACAACTACAACTACAACTACAACTACAACTACAACTACAACTACAACTACAACTACAACTACAACTACAACTACAACTACAACTACAACTACAACTACAACTACAACTACAACTACAACTACAACTACAACTACAACTACAACTACAACTACAACTACAACTACAACTACAACTACAACTACAACTACAACTACAACTACAACTACAACTACAACTACAACTACAACTACAACTACAACTACAACTACAACTACAACTACAACTACAACTACAACTACAACTACAACTACAACTACAACTACAACTACAACTACAACTACAACTACAACTACAACTACAACTACAACTACAACTACAACTACAACTACAACTACAACTACAACTACAACTACAACTACAACTTCAACTACAACTACAACTACAACTACAATTACAACTACAACTACAACTTCAACTACAACTACAACTTCAACTACAACTACAACTACAACTTCAACTACAACTACAACTACAAATACAACTACAACTACAACTACAACTACAACAACAACTACAACTACATTTACGACTACAACTACACTTACAACAACAACTACAACTACAACTACAACTACAACTACAACTACAACTACAACTACAACTACAACTACAACTACAACTACAACTACAACTACAACTACAACTACAACTACAACTACAACTACAACTACAACTACAACTTCAACTACAACTACAACTACAACTACAACTACAACTACAACTACAACTACAACTACAACTACAACTACAACTACAACTACAACTACAACTACAACTACAACTACAACTACAACTACAACTACAACTACAACTATAACTACAATTACAACTACAACTACAACTACAACTACAACTACAACTACAACTACAACTACAACTACAACTACAACTACAACTACAACTACAACTACAACTACAACTACAACTACAACTACAACTACAACTACAACTACAACTACAACTACAACTACAACTACAACTACAACTACAACTACAACTACAACTACAACTACAACTACAACTACAACTACAACTACAACTACAACTACAACTTCAACTACAACTACAACTACAACTACAACTACAACTACAACTACAACTTCAACTACAACTACAACTTCAACTACAACTACAACTACAACTTCAACTACAACTACAACTACAAATACAACTACAACTACAACTACAACAACAACTACAACTACATTTACAACTACAACTACACTTACAACAACAACTACAACTACAACTACAACTACAACTACAACTACAACTACAACTACAACTACAACTACAACTACAACTACAACTACAACTACAACTACAACTACAACTACAACTACAACTACAACTTCAACTACAACTACAACTACAACTACAACTACAACTACAACTACAACTACAACTACAACTACAACTACAACTACAACTACAACTACAACTACAACTACAACTACAACTACAACTACAACTACAACTACAACTACAACTACAACTACAACTACAACTACAACTACAACTACAACTACAACTACAACTACAACTACAACTACAACTACAACTACAACTACAACTACAACTACAACTACAACTACAACTACAACTACAACTACAACTACAACTACAACTACAACTACAACTACAACTACAACTACAACTACAACTACAACTACAACTACAACTACAACTACAACTACAACTACAACTACAACTACAACTACAACTACAACTACAACTACAACTACAACTACAACTACAACTACAACTACAACTACAACTACAACTACAACTACAACTACAACTACAACTACAACTACAACTACAACTACAACTACAACTACAACTACAACTACAACTTCAACTACAATTACAACTACAACTACAACTACAACTACAACTACAACTACAACTACAACTACAACTACAACTACAACTACAACTACAACTATAACTACAACTACAACTACAACTACAACTACAACTACAACTACAACTACAACTACAATAACTACAAGTACAATAACTACAACTACAACTACAACTACAACTACAACTACAACTACAACTACAACTACAACTACAACTACAACTACAACTACAACTACAACTACAACTACAACTACAACTACAACTACAACTACAACTACAACTACAACTACAACTACAACTACAACTACAACTACAACTACAACTACAACTACAACTACAACTACAACTACAACTACAACTACAACTACAACTACAACTACAACTACAACTACAACTACAACTACAACTACAACTACAACTACAACTACAACTACAACTACAACTACAATAACTACAACTACAATAACTACAACTACAACTACAACTACAACTACAACTACAACTACAACTACAACTACAACTACAACTACAACTACAACTACAACTACAACTACAACTACAATTACAACTACAACTACAACTACAACTACAACTACAACTACAACTACAACTACAACTACAACTACAACTACAACTACAACTACAACTACAACTACAACTACAACTACAACTACAACTACAACTACAACTACAACTACAACTACAACTACAACTACAACTACAACTACAACTACAAATACAACTTCAACTACAATTTCAACTACAATTACAACTACAACTACAACTACAACTACAACTACAACTACAACTACAACTACAACTACAACTACAACTACAACTACAACTACAACTACAACTATAACTACAACTACAACTACAACTACAACTACAACTACAACTACAACTACAATAACTACAAGTACAATAACTACAACTACAACTACAACTACAACTACAACAAGAACTACAACTACAACTACAACTACAACTACAACTACAACTACAACTACAACTACAACTACAACTACAACTACAACTACAACTACAACTACAACTACAACTACAACTACAACTACAACTACAACTACAACTACAACTACAACTACAACTACAACAACAACTACAACTACAACTACAACTACAACTACAACTACAACTACAACTACATTTACAACTACAACTACACTTACAACAACAACTACAACTACAACTACAACTACAACTACAACTACAACTACAACTACAACTACAACTACAACTACAACTACAACTACAACTACAACTACAACTACAACTACAACTTCAACTACAACTACAACTACAACTACAACTACAACTACAACTACAACTACAACTACAACTACAACTACAACTACAACTACAACTACAACTACAACTACAACTACAACTACAACTACAACTACAACTACAACTACAACTACAACTACAACTACAACTACAACTACAACTACAACTACAACTACAACTACAACTACAACTACAACTACAACTACAACTACAACTACAACTACAACTACAACTACAACTACAACTACAACTACAACTACAACTACAACTACAACTACAACTACAACTACAACTTCAACTACAATTACAACTACAACTACAACTACAACTACAACTACAACTACAACTACAACTACAACTACAACTACAACTACAACTACAACTATAACTACAACTACAACTACAACTACAACTACAACTACAACTACAACTACAACTACAATAACTACAAGTACAATAACTACAACTACAACTACAACTACAACTACAACTACAACTACAACTACAACTACAACTACAACTACAACTACAACTACAACTACAACTACAACTACAACTACAACTACAACTACAACTACAACTACAACTACAACTACAACTACAACTACAACTACAACTACAACTACAACTACAACTACAACTACAACTACAACTACAACTACAACTACAACTACAACTACAACTACAACTACAACTACAACTACAACTACAACTACAACTACAATAACTACAACTACAATAACTACAACTACAACTACAACTACAACTACAACTACAACTACAACTACAACTACAACTACAACTACAACTACAACTACAACTACAACTACAACTACAACTACAATTACAACTACAACTACAACTACAACTACAACTACAACTACAACTACAACTACAACTACAACTACAACTACAACTACAACTACAACTACAACTACAACTACAACTACAACTACAACTACAACTACAACTACAACTACAACTACAACTACAACTACAACTACAACTACAACTACAACTACAACTACAAATACAACTTCAACTACAATTTCAACTACAATTACAACTACAACTACAACTACAACTACAACTACAACTACAACTACAACTACAACTACAACTACAACTACAACTACAACTACAACTACAACTATAACTACAACTACAACTACAACTACAACTACAACTACAACTACAACTACAATAACTACAAGTACAATAACTACAACTACAACTACAACTACAACTACAACAAGAACTACAACTACAACTACAACTACAACTACAACTACAACTACAACTACAACTACAACTACAACTACAACTACAACTACAACTACAACTACAACTACAACTACAACTACAACTACAACTACAACTACAACTACAACTACAACTACAACAACAACTACAACTACAACTACAACTACAACTACAACTACAACTACAACTACATTTACAACTACAACTACACTTACAACAACAACTACAACTACAACTACAACTACAACTACAACTACAACTACAACTACAACTACAACTACAACTACAACTACAACTACAACTACAACTACAACTACAACTACAACTACAACTACAACTTCAACTACAACTACAACTACAACTACAACTACAACTACAACTACAACTACAACTACAACTACAACTACAACTACAACTACAACTACAACTACAACTACAACTACAACTACAACTACAACTACAACTACAACTACAACTACAACTACAACTACAACTACAACTACAACTACAACTACAACTACAACTACAACTACAACTTCAACTACAACTACAACTACAACTACAATTACAACTACAACTACAACTTCAACTACAACTACAACTTCAACTACAACTACAACTACAACTTCAACTACAACTACAACTACAAATACAACTACAACTACAACTACAACTACAACAACAACTACAACTACATTTACGACTACAACTACACTTACAACAACAACTACAACTACAACTACAACTACAACTACAACTACAACTACAACTACAACTACAACTACAACTACAACTACAACTACAACTACAACTACAACTACAACTACAACTACAACTACAACTACAACTACAACTTCAACTACAACTACAACTACAACTACAACTACAACTACAACTACAACTACAACTACAACTACAACTACAACTACAACTACAACTACAACTACAACTACAACTACAACTACAACTACAACTACAACTACAACTACAACTACAACTACAACTACAACTACAACTACAACTACAACTACAACTACAACTACAACTACAACTACAACTACAACTACAACTACAACTACAACTACAATTACAACTACAACTACAACTACAACTACAACTACAACTACAACTACAACTACAACTACAACTACAACTACAACTACAACTACAACTACAACTACAACTACAACTACAACTACAACTACAACTACAACTACAACTACAACTACAACTACAACTACAACTACAACTACAACTACAACTACAACTACAACTACAACTACAACTACAAATACAACTACAACTACAATTTCAACTACAATTACAACTACAACTACAACTACAACTACAACTACAACTACAACTACAACTACAACTACAACTACAACTACAACTACAACTACAACTACAACTACAACTACAACTACAACTACAACTATAACTACAACTACAACTACAACTACAACTACAACTACAACTACAACTACAACTACAATAACTACAAGTACAATAACTACAACTACAACTACAACTACAACTACAACAAGAACTACAACTACAACTACAACTACAACTACAACTACAACTACAACTACAACTACAACTACAACTACAACTACAACTACAACTACAACTACAACTACAACTACAACTACAACTACAACTACAACTACAACTACAACTACAACTACAACTACAACTACAACTACAACTACAACTACAACTACAACAACAACTACAACTACAACTACAACTACAACTACAACTACAACTACATTTACAACTACAACTACACTTACAACAACAACTACAACTACAACTACAACTACAACTACAACTACAACTACAACTACAACTACAACTACAACTACAACTACAACTACAACTACAACTACAACTACAACTACAACTTCAACTACAACTAGAACTACAACTACAACTACAACTACAACTACAACTACAACTACAACTACAACTACAACTACAACTACAACTACAACTACAACTACAACTACAACTACAACTACAACTACAACTACAACTACAACTACAACTACAACTACAACTACAACTACAACTACAACTACAACTACAACTACAACTTCAACTACAACTACAACTACAACTACAATTACAACTACAACTACAACTTCAACTACAACTACAACTTCAACTACAACTACAACTACAACTTCAACTACAACTACAACTACAAATACAACTACAACTACAACTACAACTACAACAACAACTACAACTACATTTACGACTACAACTACACTTACAACAACAACTACAACTACAACTACAACTACAACTACAACTACAACTACAACTACAACTACAACTACAACTACAACTACAACTACAACTACAACTACAAGTACAACTACAACTACAACTACAACTTCAACTACAACTACAACTACAACTACAACTACAACTACAACTACAACTACAACTACAACTACAACTACAACTACAACTACAACTACAACTACAACTACAACTACAACTACAACTACAACTACAACTACAACTACAACTACAACTACAACTTCAACTACAATTACAACTACAACTACAACTACAACTACAACTACAACTACAACTACAACTACAACTACAACTACAACTACAACTACAACTATAACTACAACTACAACTACAACTACAACTACAACTACAACTACAACTACAACTACAATAACTACAAGTACAATAACTACAACTACAACTACAACTACAACTACAACTACAACTACAACTACAACTACAACTACAACTACAACTACAACTACAACTACAACTACAACTACAACTACAACTACAACTACAACTACAACTACAACTACAACTACAACTACAACTACAACTACAACTACAACTACAACTACAACTACAACTACAACTACAACTACAACTACAACTACAACTACAACTACAACTACAACTACAACTACAACTACAACTACAACTACAACTACAACTACAACTACAACTACAATAACTACAACTACAATAACTACAACTACAACTACAACTACAACTACAACTACAACTACAACTACAATAACTACAACTACAATAACTACAACTACAACTACAACTACAACTACAACTACAACTACAACTACAACTACAACTACAACTACAACTACAACTACAACTACAACTACAACTACAACTACAATTACAACTACAACTACAACTACAACTACAACTACAACTACAACTACAACTACAACTACAACTACAACTACAACTACAACTACAACTACAACTACAACTACAACTACAACTACAACTACAACTACAACTACAACTACAACTACAACTACAACTACAACTACAACTACAACTACAACTACAACTACAAATACAACTACAACTACAATTTCAACTACAATTACAACTACAACTACAACTACAACTACAACTACAACTACAACTACAACTACAACTACAACTACAACTACAACTACAACTACAACTACAACTACAACTACAACTACAACTATAACTACAACTACAACTACAACTACAACTACAACTACAACTACAATAACTACAAGTACAATAACTACAGCTACAACTACAACTACAACTACAACAAGAACTACAACTACAACTACAACTACAACTACAACTACAACTACAACTACAACTACAACTACAACTACAACTACAACTACAACTACAACTACAACTACAACTACAACTACAACTACAACTACAACTACAACTACAACTACAACTACAACAACAACTACAACTACAACTACAACTACAACTACAACTACAACTACAACTACAACTACAACTACAACTACAACTACAACTACAACTACAACTACAACTACAACTACAACTACAACTACAACTACAACTACAACTACAACTACAACTACAACTACAACTACAACTACAACTACAACTACAACTACAACTACAACTACAACTACAACTACAACTACAACTACAACTACAACTACAACTACAACTACAACTACAACTACAACTACAACTACAACTACAACTACAACTACAACTACAACTACAACTACAACTACAACTACAACTACAACTACAACTACAACTACAACTACAACTACAACTACAACTACAACTACAACTACAACTACAACTACACTACAACTACAACTACAACTACAACTACAACTACAACTACAACTACAACTACAACTACAACTACAACTACAACTACATCTACAACTACAACTACAACTACAACTACAACTACAACTACAACTACAACTTCAACTACAACTACAACTACAACTACAACTACAACTACAACTACAACTACAACTACAACTACAACTTCAACTACAACTACAACTACAAATACAACTACAACTACAACTACAACTACAACTACAACAACAACTACAACTACATTTACAACTACAACTACACTTACAACAACAACTACAACTACAACTACAACTACAACTACAACTACAACTACAACTACAACTACAACTACAACTACAACTACAACTACAACTACAACTACAACTACAACTACAACTACAACTACAACTACAACTACAACTACAACTACAACTACAACTACAACTACAACTACAACTACAACTACAACTACAACTACAACTACAACTACAACTACAACTACAACTACAACTACAACTACAACTACAACTACATCTACAACTACAACTACAACTACAACTACAACTACAACTACAACTACAACTTCAACTACAACTACAACTACAACTACAACTACAACTACAACTACAACTACAACTACAACTACAACTTCAACTACAACTACAACTACAAATACAACTACAACTACAACTACAACTACAACTACAACAACAACTACAACTACATTTACAACTACAACTACACTTACAACAACAACTACAACTACAACTACAACTACAACTACAACTACAACTACAACTACAACTACAACTACAACTACAACTACAACTACAACTACAACTACAACTACAACTACAACTACAACTACAAGTACAAGTACAACTACAACTACAACTACAACTACAACTACAACTACAACTACAACTACAACTACAACTACAACTACAACTACAACTACAACTACAACTACAACTTCAACTACAACTACAACTACAACTACAACTACAACTACAACTACAACTACAACTACAACTACAACTACAACTACAACTACAACTACAACTACAACTACAACTACAACTACAACTACAACTACAACTACAACTACAACTACAACTACAACTACAACTACAACTACAACTACAACTACAACTACAACTACAACTACAACTACAACTACAACTACAACTACAACTACAACTACAACTACAACTACAACTACAACTACAACTACAACTACAACTACAACTACAACTACAACTACAACTACAACTACAACTACAACTACAACTACAACTACAACTACAACTACAACTACAACTACAACTACAACTACAACTACAACTACAACTACAACTACAACTACAACTACAACTACAACTACAACTACAACTACAACTACAACTACAACTACAACTACATCTACAACTACAACTACAACTACAACTACAACTACAACTACAACTACAACTACAACTACAACTACAACTACAACTACAACTACAACTACAACTACAACTACAACTACAACTACAACTACAACTACAACTAGAATAACTACAACTACAACTACAACTACAACTACAACTACAACTACAACTTCAACTACAACTACAACTACAACTACAACTACAACTACAACTACAACTACAACTACAACTACAACTACAACTACAACTACAACTACAACTACAACTACAACTACAACTACAACTACAACTACAACTACAACTACAACTACAACTACAACTACAACTACAACTACAACTACAACTACAACTACAACTACAACTACAACTACAACTACAACTTCAACTACAACTACAACTACAACTACAATTACAACTACAACTACAACTTCAACTACAACTACAACTTCAACTACAACTACAACTACAACTTCAACTACAACTACAACTACAAATACAACTACAACTACAACTACAACTACAACAACAACTACAACTACATTTACGACTACAACTACACTTACAACAACAACTACAACTACAACTACAACTACAACTACAACTACAACTACAACTACAACTACAACTACAACTACAACTACAACTACAACTACAACTACAACTACAACTACAACTTCAACTACAACTACAACTACAACTACAACTACAACTACAACTACAACTACAACTACAACTACAACTACAACTACAACTACAACTACAACTACAACTACAACTACAACTACAACTACAACTACAACTACAACTACAACTACAACTTCAACTACAATTACAACTACAACTACAACTACAACTACAACTACAACTACAACTACAACTACAACTACAACTACAACTACAACTACAACTATAACTACAACTACAACTACAACTACAACTACAACTACAACTACAACTACAATAACTACAAGTACAATAACTACAACTACAACTACAACTACAACTACAACTACAACTACAACTACAACTACAACTACAACTACAACTACAACTACAACTACAACTACAACTACAACTACAACTACAACTACAACTACAACTACAACTACAACTACAACTACAACTACAACTACAACTACAACTACAACTACAACTACAACTACAACTACAACTACAACTACAACTACAACTACAACTACAACTACAACTACAACTACAACTACAACTACAACTACAATAACTACAACTACAATAACTACAACTACAACTACAACTACAACTACAACTACAACTACAATAACTACAACTACAATAACTACAACTACAACTACAACTACAACTACAACTACAACTACAACTACAACTACAACTACAACTACAACTACAACTACAACTACAACTACAACTACAACTACAACTACAACTACAATTACAACTACAACTACAACTACAACTACAACTACAACTACAACTACAACTACAACTACAACTACAACTACAACTACAACTACAACTACAACTACAACTACAACTACAACTACAACTACAACTACAACTACAACTACAACTACAACTACAACTACAACTACAACTACAAATACAACTACAACTACAATTTCAACTACAATTACAACTACAACTACAACTACAACTACAACTACAACTACAACTACAACTACAACTACAACTACAACTACAACTACAACTACAACTACAACTACAACTACAACTATAACTACAACTACAACTACAACTACAACTACAACTACAACTACAATAACTACAAGTACAATAACTACAACTACAACTACAACTACAACTACAACTACAACAAGAACTACAACTACAACTACAACTACAACTACAACTACAACTACAACTACAACTACAACTACAACTACAACTACAACTACAACTACAACTACAACTACAACTACAACTACAACTACAACTACAACTACAACTACAACTACAACTACAACTACAACAACAACTACAACTACAACTACAACTACAACTACAACTACAACTACAACTACAACTACAACTACAACTACAACTACAACTACAACTACAACTACAACTACAACTACAACTACAACTACAACTACAACTACAACTACAACTACAACTACAACTACAACTACAACTACAACTACAACTACAACTACAACTACAACTACAACTACAACTACAACTACAACTACAACTACAACTACAACTACAACTACAACTACAACTACAACTACAACTACAACTACAACTACAACTACAACTACAACTACAACTACAACTACAACTACAACTACAACTACAACTACAACTACAACTACAACTACAACTACAACTACAGCTACAACTACAACTACAACTACAACTACATCTACAACTACAACTACAACTACAACTACAACTACAACTACAACTACAACTTCAACTACAACTACAACTACAACTACAACTACAATAACTACAACTACAATAACTACAACTACAACTACAACTACAACTACAACTACAACTACAACTACAACTACAATAACTACAACTACAATAACTACAACTACAACTACAACTACAACTACAACTACAACTACAACTACAACTACAACTACAACTACAACTACAACTTCAACTACAACTACAACTACAAATACAACTACAACTACAACTACAACTACAACTACAACAACAACTACAACTACATTTACAACTACAACTACACTTACAACAACAACTACAACTACAACTACAACTACAACTACAACTACAACTACAACTACAACTACAACTACAACTACAACTACAACTACAACTACAACTACAACTACAACTACAACTACAACTACAACTACAACTACAACTACAACTACAACTACAACTACAACTACAACTACAACTACAACTACAACTACAACTACAACTACAACTACAACTACAACTACAACTACAACTACAACTACAACTACAACTACAATTACAACTACAACTACAACTACAACTACAACTACAACTACAACTACAACTACAACTACAACTACAACTACAACTACAACTACAACTACAACTACAACTACAACTACAACTACAACTACAACTACAAATACAACAACTACAACTACAACTACTACAACAACAACTACAACAACAACTACAACTACAAGTACAAGTACAACTACAACTACAACTACAACTACAACTACAACTACAACTACAACTACAACTACAACTACAACTACAACTACAACTTCAACTACAACTACAACTACAACTACAACTACAACTACAACTACAACTACAACTACAACTACAACTACAACTACAACTACAACTACAACTACAACTACAACTACAACTACAACTACAACTACAACTACAACTACAACTACAACTACAACTACAACTACAACTACAACTACAACTACAACTACAACTACAACTACAACTACAACTACAACTACAACTACAACTACAACTACAACTACAACTACAACTTCAACTACAATTACAATTACAACTACAACTACAACTACAACTACAACTACAACTACAACTACAACAACAACTACAACTACAACTACAACTATAACTACAACTACAACTACAACTACAACTACAACTACAACTACAACTACAACTACAATAACTACAAGTACAATAACTACAACTACAACTACAACTACAACTACAACTACAACTACAACTACAACTACAACTTCAACTACAACTACAACTACAACTACAACTACAACTACAACTACAACTACAACTACAACTACAACTTCAACTACAACTACAACTACAAATACAACTACAACTACAACTACAACTACAACAACAACTACAACTACATTTACGACTACAACTACACTTACAACAACAACTACAACTACAACTACAACTACAACTACAACTACAACTACAACTACAACTACAACTACAACTACAACTACAACTACAACTACAACTACAACTACAACTACAACTACAACTACAACTACAACTACAACTACAACTACAACTACAACTACAACTACAACTACAACTACAACTACAACTACAACTACAACTACAACTACAACTACAACTACAACTACAACTACAACTACAACAACAACTACAACTACAACTACAACTACAACTACAACTACAACTACAACTACAACTACAACTACAACTACAACTACAACTACAACTACAACTACAACTACAACTACAACTACAACTACAACTACAACTACAATTACAACTACAACTACAACTTCAACTACAACTACAACTTCAACTACAACTACAACTACAACTTCAACTACAACTACAACTACAAATACAACTACAACTACAACTACAACTACAACAACAACTACAACTACATTTACGACTACAACTACACTTACAACAACAACTACAACTACAACTACAACTACAACTACAACTACAACTACAACTACAACTACAACTACAACTACAACTACAACTACAACTACAACTACAACTACAACTACAACTACAACTACAACTACAACTACAACTACAACTTCAACTACAACTACAACTACAACTACAACTACAACTACAACTACAACTACAACTACAACTACAACTACAACTACAACTACAACTACAACTACAACTACAACTACAACTACAACTACAACTACAACTACAACTACAACTACAACTACAACTACAACTACAACTACAACTACAACTACAACTACAACTACAACTACAACTACAACTACAACTACAATTACAACTACAACTACAACTACAACTACAACTACAACTACAACTACAACTACAACTACAACTACAACTACAACTACAACTACAACTACAACTACAACTACAACTACAACTACAACTACAACTACAACTACAACTACAACTACAACTACAACTACAACTACAACTACAACTACAACTACAACTACAACTAGAATAACTACAACTACAACTACAACTACAACTACAACTACAACTACAACTTCAACTACAACTACAACTACAACTACAACTACAACTACAACTACAACTACAACTACAACTACAACTACAACTACAACTACAACTACAACTACAACTACAACTACAACTACAACTACAACTACAACTACAACTACAACTACAACTACAACTACAACTACAACTACAACTACAACTACAACTACAACTACAACTACAACTACAACTTCAACTACAACTACAACTACAACTACAATTACAACTACAACTACAACTTCAACTACAACTACAACTTCAACTACAACTACAACTACAACTTCAACTACAACTACAACTACAAATACAACTACAACTACAACTACAACTACAACAACAACTACAACTACATTTACGACTACAACTACACTTACAACAACAACTACAACTACAACTACAACTACAACTACAACTACAACTACAACTACAACTACAACTACAACTACAACTACAACTACAACTACAACTACAACTACAACTACAACTACAACTACAACTACAACTACAACTTCAACTACAACTACAACTACAACTACAACTACAACTACAACTACAACTACAACTACAACTACAACTACAACTACAACTACAACTACAACTACAACTACAACTACAACTACAACTACAACTACAACTACAACTACAACTACAACTACAACTACAACTTCAACTACAATTACAACTACAACTACAACTACAACTACAACTACAACTACAACTACAACTACAACTACAACTACAACTACAACTACAACTATAACTACAACTACAACTACAACTACAACTACAACTACAACTACAACTACAATAACTACAAGTACAATAACTACAACTACAACTACAACTACAACTACAACTACAACTACAACTACAACTACAACTACAACTACAACTACAACTACAACTACAACTACAACTACAACTACAACTACAACTACAACTACAACTACAACTACAACTACAACTACAACTACAACTACAACTACAACTACAACTACAACTACAACTACAACTACAACTACAACTACAACTACAACTACAACTACAACTACAACTACAACTACAACTACAACTACAATAACTACAACTACAATAACTACAACTACAACTACAACTACAACTACAACTACAACTACAACTACAATAACTACAACTACAATAACTACAACTACAACTACAACTACAACTACAACTACAACTACAACTACAACTACAACTACAACTACAACTACAACTACAACTACAACTACAACTACAACTACAACTACAACTACAACTACAACTACAACTACAACTACAACTACAACTACAACTACAACTACAACTACAACTACAACTACAACTACAACTACAAATACAACTACAACTACAATTTCAACTACAATTACAACTACAACTACAACTACAACTACAACTACAACTACAACTACAACTACAACTACAACTACAACTACAACTACAACTACAACTACAACTACAACTACAACTATAACTACAACTACAACTACAACTACAACTACAACTACAACTACAATAACTACAAGTACAATAACTACAACTACAACTACAACTACAACTACAACAAGAACTACAACTACAACTACAACTACAACTACAACTACAACTACAACTACAACTACAACTACAACTACAACTACAACTACAACTACAACTACAACTACAACTACAACTACAACTACAACTACAACTACAACTACAACTACAACTACAACAACAACTACAACTACAACTACAACTACAACTACAACTACAACTACAACTACAACTACAACTACAACTACAACTACAACTACAACTACAACTACAACTACAACTACAACTACAACTACAACTACAACTACAACTACAACTACAACTACAACTACAACTACAACTACAACTACAACTACAACTACAACTACAACTACAACTACAACTACAACTACAACTACAACTACAACTACAACTACAACTACAACTACAACTACAACTACAACTACAACTACAACTACAACTACAACTACAACTACAACTACAACTACAACTACAACTACAACTACAACTACAACTACAACTACAACTACAACTACAACTACAACTACAACTACAACTACAACTACAACTACAACTACAACTACAACTACAACTACAACTACAACTACAACTACAACTACAACTACAACTACAACTACAATAACTACAACTACAATAACTACAACTACAACTACAACTACAACTACAACTACAACTACAACTACAATAACTACAACTACAATAACTACAACTACAACTACAACTACAACTACAACTACAACTACAACTACAACTACAACTACAACTACAACTACAACTACAACTACAACTACAACTACAACTACAACTACAACTACAATTACAACTACAACTACAACTACAACTACAACTACAACTACAACTACAACTACAACTACAACTACAACTACAACTACAACTACAACTACAACTACAACTACAACTACAACTACAACTACAACTACAACTACAACTACAACTACAACTACAACTACAACTACAACTACAACTACAACTACAACTACAACTACAACTACAACTACAACTACAACTACAACTACAAATACAACTACAACTACAATTTCAACTACAATTACAACTACAACTACAACTACAACTACAACTACAACTACAACTACAACTACAACTACAACTACAACTACAACTACAACTACAACTACAACTACAACTACAACTATAACTACAACTACAACTACAACTACAACTACAACTACAACTACAATAACTACAAGTACAATAACTACAACTACAACTACAACTACAACTACAACAAGAACTACAACTACAACTACAACTACAACTACAACTACAACTACAACTACAACTACAACTACAACTACAACTACAACTACAACTACAACTACAACTACAACTACAACTACAACTACAACTACAACTACAACTACAACTACAACTACAACTACAACTACAACAACAACTACAACTACAACTACAACTACAACTACAACTACAACTACAACTACAACTACAACTACAACTACAACTACAACTACAACTACAACTACAACTACAACTACAACTACAACTACAACTACAACTACAACTACAACTACAACTACAACTACAACTACAACTACAACTACAACTACAACTACAACTACAACTACAACTACAACTACAACTACAACTACAACTACAACTACAACTACAACTACAACTACAACTACAACTACAACTACAACTACAACTACAACTACAACTACAACTACAACTACAACTACAACTACAACTACAACTACAACTACAACTACAACTACAACTACAACTACAACTACAACTACAACTACAACTACAACTACAACTACAACTACAACTACAACTACAACTACAACTACATCTACAACTACAACTACAACTACAACTACAACTACAACTACAACTACAACTTCAACTACAACTACAACTACAACTACAACTACAATAACTACAACTACAATAACTACAACTACAACTACAACTACAACTACAACTACAACTACAACTACAATAACTACAACTACAATAACTACAACTACAACTACAACTACAACTACAACTACAACTACAACTACAACTACAACTACAACTACAACTACAACTACAACTACAACTACAACTTCAACTACAACTACAACTACAAATACAACTACAACTACAACTACAACTACAACTACAACAACAACTACAACTACATTTACAACTACAACTACACTTACAACAACAACTACAACTACAACTACAACTACAACTACAACTACAACTACAACTACAACTACAACTACAACTACAACTACAACTACAACTACAACTACAACTACAACTACAACTACAACTACAACTACAACTACAACTACAACTACAACTACAACTACAACTACAACTACAACTACAACTACAACTACAACTACAACTACAACTACAACTACAACTACAACTACAACTACAACTACAACTACAACTACAACTACAACTACAACTACAACTACAACTACAACTACAACTACAACTACAACTACAACTACAATTACAACTACAACTACAACTACAACTACAACTACAACTACAACTACAACTACAACTACAACTACAACTACAACTACAACTACAACTACAACTACAACTACAACTACAACTACAACTACAACTACAACTACAACTACAAATACAACAACTACAACTACAACTACTACAACAACAACTACAACAACAACTACAACTACAAGTACAAGTACAACTACAACTACAACTACAACTACAACTACAACTACAACTACAACTACAACTACAACTACAACTACAACTACAACTACAACTTCAACTACAACTACAACTACAACTACAACTACAACTACAACTACAACTACAACTACAACTACAACTACAACTACAACTACAACTACAACTACAACTACAACTACAACTACAACTACAACTACAACTACAACTACAACTACAACTACAACTACAACTACAACTACAACTACAACTACAACTACAACTACAACTACAACTACAACTACAACTACAACTACAACTACAACTTCAACTACAATTACAACTACAACTACAACTACAACTACAACTACAACTACAACTACAACTACAACTACAACAACAACTACAACTACAACTACAACTATAACTACAACTACAACTACAACTACAACTACAACTACAACTACAACTACAACTACAACTACAATAACTACAAGTACAATAACTACAACTACAACTACAACTACAACTACAACTACAACTACAACTACAACTACAACTTCAACTACAACTACAACTACAACTACAACTACAACTACAACTACAACTACAACTACAACTACAACTTCAACTACAACTACAACTACAAATACAACTACAACTACAACTACAACTACAACAACAACTACAACTACATTTACGACTACAACTACACTTACAACAACAACTACAACTACAACTACAACTACAACTACAACTACAACTACAACTACAACTACAACTACAACTACAACTACAACTACAACTACAACTACAACTACAACTACAACTACAACTACAACTACAACTACAACTACAACTACAACTACAACTACAACTACAACTACAACTACAACTACAACTACAACTACAACTACAACTACAACTACAACTACAACTACAACTACAACTACAACTACAACTACAACAACAACTACAACTACAACTACAACTACAACTACAACTACAACTACAACTACAACTACAACTACAACTACAACTACAACTACAACTACAACTACAACTACAACTACAACTACAACTACAACTACAACTACAATTACAACTACAACTACAACTTCAACTACAACTACAACTTCAACTACAACTACAACTACAACTTCAACTACAACTACAACTACAAATACAACTACAACTACAACTACAACTACAACAACAACTACAACTACATTTACGACTACAACTACACTTACAACAACAACTACAACTACAACTACAACTACAACTACAACTACAACTACAACTACAACTACAACTACAACTACAACTACAACTACAACTACAACTACAACTACAACTACAACTACAACTACAACTTCAACTACAACTACAACTACAACTACAACTACAACTACAACTACAACTACAACTACAACTACAACTACAACTACAACTACAACTACAACTACAACTACAACTACAACTACAACTACAACTACAACTACAACTACAACTACAACTACAACTACAACTACAACTACAACTACAACTACAACTACAACTACAACTACAACTACAACTACAACTACAACTACAACTACAATTACAACTACAACTACAACTACAACTACAACTACAACTACAACTACAACTACAACTACAACTACAACTACAACTACAACTACAACTACAACTACAACTACAACTACAACTACAACTACAACTACAACTACAACTACAACTACAACTACAACTACAACTACAACTACAACTACAACTACAACTACAAATACAACTACAACTACAATTTCAACTACAATTACAACTACAACTACAACTACAACTACAACTACAACTACAACTACAACTACAACTACAACTACAACTACAACTACAACTACAACTACAACTACAACTACAACTATAACTACAACTACAACTACAACTACAACTACAACTACAACTACAACTACAATAACTACAAGTACAATAACTACAACTACAACTACAACTACAACTACAACTACAACAAGAACTACAACTACAACTACAACTACAACTACAACTACAACTACAACTACAACTACAACTACAACTACAACTACAACTACAACTACAACTACAACTACAACTACAACTACAACTACAACTACAACTACAACTACAACTACAACTACAACTACAACTACAACAACAACTACAACTACAACTACAACTACAACTACAACTACAACTACAACTACATTTACAACTACAACTACACTTACAACAACAACTACAACTACAACTACAACTACAACTACAACTACAACTACAACTACAACTACAACTACAACTACAACTACAACTACAACTACAACTACAACTACAACTACAACTACAACTTCAACTACAACTACAACTACAACTACAACTACAACTACAACTACAACTACAACTACAACTACAACTACAACTACAACTACAACTACAACTACAACTACAACTACAACTACAACTACAACTACAACTACAACTACAACTACAACTACAACTACAACTACAACTACAACTACAACTACAACTACAACTACAACTACAACTACAACTTCAACTACAACTACAACTACAACTACAATTACAACTACAACTACAACTTCAACTACAACTACAACTTCAACTACAACTACAACTACAACTTCAACTACAACTACAACTACAAATACAACTACAACTACAACTACAACTACAACAACAACTACAACTACATTTACGACTACAACTACACTTACAACAACAACTACAACTACAACTACAACTACAACTACAACTACAACTACAACTACAACTACAACTACAACTACAACTACAACTACAACTACAACTACAACTACAACTACAACTACAACTACAACTACAACTACAACTACAACTTCAACTACAACTACAACTACAACTACAACTACAACTACAACTACAACTACAACTACAACTACAACTACAACTACAACTACAACTACAACTACAACTACAACTACAACTACAACTACAACTACAACTATAACTACAATTACAACTACAACTACAACTACAACTACAACAACAACTACAACTACAACTACAACTACAACTACAACTACAACTACAACTACAACTACAACTACAACTACAACTACAACTACAACTACAACTACAACTACAACTACAACTACAACTACAACTACAACTACAACTACAACTACAACTACAACTACAACTACAACTACAACTACAACTACAACTACAACTACAACTACAACTACAACTACAACTTCAACTACAACTACAACTACAACTACAACTACAACTACAACTACAACTACAACTACAACTTCAACTACAACTACAACTTCAACTACAACTACAACTACAACTTCAACTACAACTACAACTACAAATACAACTACAACTACAACTACAACAACAACTACAACTACATTTACAACTACAACTACACTTACAACAACAACTACAACTACAACTACAACTACAACTACAACTACAACTACAACTACAACTACAACTACAACTACAACTACAACTACAACTACAACTACAACTACAACTACAACTACAACTACAACTTCAACTACAACTACAACTACAACTACAACTACAACTACAACTACAACTACAACTACAACTACAACTACAACTACAACTACAACTACAACTACAACTACAACTACAACTACAACTACAACTACAACTACAACTACAACTACAACTACAACTACAACTACAACTACAACTACAACTACAACTACAACTACAACTACAACTACAACTACAACTACAACTACAACTACAACTACAACTACAACTACAACTACAACTACAACTACAACTACAACTACAACTACAACTACAACTACAACTACAACTACAACTACAACTACAACTACAACTACAACTATAACTACAACTACAACTACAACTACAACTACAACTACAACTACAACTACAACTACAACTACAACTACAACTACAACTACAACTACAACTACAACTACAACTACAACTACAACTACAACTACAACTACAACTACAACTACAACTACAACTACAACTACAACTACAACTACAACTACAACTTCAACTACAATTACAACTACAACTACAACTACAACTACAACTACAACTACAACTACAACTACAACTACAACTACAACTACAACTACAACTACAACTATAACTACAACTACAACTACAACTACAACTACAACTACAACTACAACTACAATAACTACAAGTACAATAACTACAACTACAACTACAACTACAACTACAACTACAACTACAACTACAACTACAACTACAACTACAACTACAACTACAACTACAACTACAACTACAACTACAACTACAACTACAACTACAACTACAACTACAACTACAACTACAACTACAACTACAACTACAACTACAACTACAACTACAACTACAATAACTACAACTACAATAACTACAACTACAACTACAACTACAACTACAACTACAACTACAACTACAACTACAATAACTACAACTACAATAACTACAACTACAACTACAACTACAACTACAACTACAACTACAACTACAACTACAACTACAACTACAACTACAACTACAACTACAACTACAACTACAACTACAACTACAACTACAACTACAACTACAACTACAACTACAACTACAACTACAACTACAACTACAACTACAACTACAACTACAACTACAACTACAACTACAACAACAACTACAACTACAACTACAACTACAACTACAACTACAACTACAACTACAACTACAACTACAACTACAACTACAACTACAACTACAACTACAACTACAACTACAACTACAACTACAACTACAACTACAACTACAACTACAACTACAACTACAACTACAACTACAACTACAACTACAACTACAACTACAACTACAACTACAACTACAACTACAACTACAACTACAACTACAACTACAACTACAACTACAACTACAACTACAACTACAACTACAACTACAACTACAACTACAACTACAACTACAACTACAACTACAACTACAACTACAACTACAACTACAACTACAACTACAACTACAACTACAACTACAACTACAACTACAACTACAACTACAACTACAACTACAACTACAACTACATCTACAACTACAACTACAACTACAACTACAACTACAACTACAACTACAACTTCAACTACAACTACAACTACAACTACAACTACAACTACAACTACAACTACAACTACAACTACAACTTCAACTACAACTACAACTACAAATACAACTACAACTACAACTACAACTACAACTACAACAACAACTACAACTACATTTACAACTACAACTACACTTACAACAACAACTACAACTACAACTACAACTACAACTACAACTACAACTACAACTACAACTACAACTACAACTACAACTACAACTACAACTACAACTACAACTACAACTACAACTACAACTACAACTACAACTACAACTACAACTACAACTACAACTACAACTACAACTACAACTACAACTACAACTACAACTACAACTACAACTACAACTACAACTACAACTACAACTACAACTACAACTACAACTACAACTACAACTACAACTACAACTACAACTACAACTACAACTACAATTACAACTACAACTACAACTACAACTACAACTACAACTACAACTACAACTACAACTACAACTACAACTACAACTACAACTACAACTACAACTACAACTACAACTACAACTACAACTACAACTACAACTACAACTACAAATACAACAACTACAACTACAACTACTACAACAACAACTACAACAACAACTACAACTACAAGTACAAGTACAACTACAACTACAACTACAACTACAACTACAACTACAACTACAACTACAACTACAACTACAACTACAACTACAACTTCAACTACAACTACAACTACAACTACAACTACAACTACAACTACAACTACAACTATAACTACAACTACAACTACAACTACAACTACAACTACAACTACAACTACAACTACAACTACAACTACAACTACAACTACAACTACAACTACAACTACAACTACAACTACAACTACAACTACAACTACAACTACAACTACAACTACAACTACAACTACAACTACAACTACAACTACAACTTCAACTACAATTACAACTACAACTACAACTACAACTACAACTACAACTACAACTACAACTACAACTACAACAACAACTACAACTACAACTACAACTATAACTACAACTACAACTACAACTACAACTACAACTACAACTACAACTACAACTACAATAACTACAAGTACAACTACAACTACAACTACAACTACAACTACAACTACAACTACAACTACAACTACAACTACAACTACAACTACAACTACAACTACAACTACAACTACAACTACAACTAGAATAACTACAACTACAACTACAACTACAACTACAACTACAACTACAACTAGAATAACTACAACTACAACTACAACTACAACTACAACTACAACTACAACTTCAACTACAACTACAACTACAACTACAACTACAACTACAACTACAACTACAACTAAAACTAAAACTTGCCATGATGAGTCGATATCAGCCAGATACAGATTGTACAAAATATTACCAGTCTGTAAAAGCCAATATGCGTGTGAAATTTTACAGCCTTATTAGGCTGATATATGATGGCGCTGTCCGAGACCGGCTGTAACAGGCCAGAGCTGGCAAAAGCATGCTATTATGAGTCGGTAGAAGCCAGTTACAGATTGTATAAAAGATTACCAGTCTGTAAAAGCTAGGCTGAAATATGATGGCGCTGTCTGAAATTGGCTGTAACCGGCCAGAGCTGGCAAAAACATTCCAGTATAAGACTGTACCAGCCAGTTACAGCTTGTATAAAACATTACCAGTCAGTAAAAGGTAATATGTGTGTAAAATTTAACACGTATATCAGCCTTATTAGGCTGAAACATAATGGCGCTGTCTGAGACGAGCTGCAACAGACCAGAGCTGGCATAAACTTTCCATTATGAGTCGGTACCAGCCAGTTACAAAGTGTATAAAATATTAGCAGTCTGTAAAAGCCAATATGCGTGTGAAATTTTACACGCAGCCTTATTAGGCTGAAATATGATGGCGCTGTCCGAGACCGGCTGTAACTGGCCAGAGCTGGCAAAAGCATGCTATTATGAGTCGGTACCAGCCAGTTACAGATTGTATAAAAGATTACCATTCTGTAAAAGCTAGTATGCGTGTAAAAGTTTACGCTTATACGTATAAGCCTTATTAGGCTGAAATATGATGGCGCTGTCTGAAATTGGCTGTAGCCGGCCAGAGCTGGCAAAAACATGCTAGTACCAGACTGTACCAGCCAGTTACAGCTGTTATAAAACATTACCAGTCAGTAAAAGGTAATATGCGTGTAAAATTTAACTCGTATATTAGCCTTTTTAGGCTGAAATATGATGGCGCTGTCTGTAACCGGCTGTAACTGGTCAGAGGTTGCAAAAACATGCCAGTATCAGACTGTACCAGCCAGTTACAGATTGTATGTAAAACAATAACAGTCTTATTAGGCTGAAATATGATGGCGCTGTCTGAGACCGGCTGCAACAAACCAGAGCTGGCAAAAATCTTTCCATTATGAGTCGGTACCAGCCAGTTACAGAGTGTATAAAATATAACCTGTCTGTAAAAGCCAATATGCGTGTAAAAGTTTACGCTTATATAAGCCTTATTAGGCCGAAATATGATGGCGCTGTCTGAAACTGGCTGTAGCCGGCCAGAGCTGGCAAAAACATGCCTGTATAAGACTGTACCAGCCAGTTACAGCTTGTATAAAACATTACCAGTCAGTAAAAGGTAATATGCGTGTAAAATTTAACACGTATATTAGCCTTTTTAGGCTGAAATATGATGGCGCTGTCTGTAACCGGCTGTAACTGGTCAGAGGTTGCAAAAACATGCCAGTATCAGACTGTACCAGCCAGTTACAGATTGTATAAAACAATAACATTCAGGTAAAGCTAATATGCATGTAAAATTTTATTCGCTTACGATTTTATTTGAAATTTTATATAAATAAATTTTACACGTAAGTAGTTTTAGTTTTAGTTTTAGTTTTAGTTTTAGTTTTAGTTTTAGTTTTAGTTTTAGTTTTAGGTTTAGTTTTAGTTTTTAGTTTTAGTTTTAGTTTTAGTTTTAGTTTTAGTTTTAGTTTTAGTTTTAGTTTTAGTTTTAGTTTTAGTTTTAGTTTTAGTTTTAGTTTTAGTTTTAGTTTTAGTTTTAGTTTTAGTTTTAGTTTTAGTTTTAGTTTTAGTTTTAGTTTTAGTTTTAGTTTTAGTTTTAGTTTTAGTTTTAGTTTTAGTTTTAGTTTTAGTTTTAGTTTTAGTTTTAGTTTTAGTTTTAGTTTTAGTTTTAGTTTTAGTTTTAGTTTTAGTTTTAGTTTTAGTTTTAGTTTTAGTTTTAGTTTTAGTTTTAGTTTTAGTTTTAGTTTTAGTTTTAGTTTTAGTTTTAGTTTTAGTTTTAGTTTTAGTTTTAGTTTTAGTTTTAGTTTTAGTTTTAGTTTTAGTTTTAGTTTTAGTTTTAGTTTTAGTTTTAGTTTTAGTTTTAGTTTTAGTTTTAGTTTTAGTGTTAGTTTTAGTTTTAGTTTTAGTTTTAGTTTTAGTTTTAGTTTTAGTTTTAGTTTTAGTTTTAGTTTTAGTTTTAGTTTTAGTTTTAGTTTTAGTTTTAGTTTTAGTTTTAGTTTTAGTTTTAGTTTTAGTTTTAGTTTTAGTTTTAGTTTTAGTTTTAGTTTTAGTTTTAGTTTTAGTTTTAGTTTTAGTTTTAGTTTTAGTTTTAGTTTTAGTTTTAGTTTTAGTTTTAGTTTTAGTTTTAGTTTTAGTTTTAGTTTTAGTTTTAGTTTTAGTTTTAGTTTTAGTTTTAGTTTTAGTTTTAGTTTAGTTTTAGTTTTAGTTTTAGTTTTAGTTTTAATTTTAGTTTTAGTTTTAGTTTAAGATTTAGTTTTAGTTTTAGTTTTAGTTTTAGTTTTAGTTTAATTTTAGTTTTAGTTTTAGTTTTAGTTGGCCAAATTTTGCATATCACACAGGGTGATGTATGTCATTGCAAAGTTAAACCTGGTTTATTTTTCTTGCTAGGACTGTTATTAGGCGAGTAATAAGGTATACAAATAGGGCATGTATTTAAAAACCTACCTAACGCGTTGTCGGGACGATATGGTATTGCTAACCTTATTGCAAGCCTATTTGTAGAATGACAGAATATTTTAAAAATACAAAAATAAGCCTGATTAAATTCTGCACCGTAATTTGCTATTAAAATCTTTGTCATTAAGTGTGGTGGCGCGCAGTACACTACGAAAAATGCCGTAACAGCGGTATTTTGCAAATAAATAAGTTCGTAGGGGTGGCACGACCCCTGTAATAATTTCGGCCAAATTTTGCATATGACACAGGGTAGTGTATGTCATTGCAAAGTAATGCATTGTTTATTTTTCTTGCTAGGACTGTTATTAGGCGAGTAATAAGGTATACAAATAGGGCATGTATTTGAAAACATACCTAACGCGTTTTCGGGACGATATGGTATTGCTAGTCTAATTGCAAGCCTATTTGTACTATGACAGAATAATTTACAGATACAAAAATGAGCCTGATTAAATTCTGCACCGTAATTTGCTATTTTAAATTTCATCAATAAGTGTGGTGGCGCGCAGTACACTACGAAAAATGCCGTAATAGCGGTATTTTGCAAATATATAAGTTCGTAGGGGTAGCACGACCCCTGTGATAATGTCGGCCAAATTTTGCATATCACACAGGGTAGTTTATGTCATTGCGAAGTTAAGCCTGGTTTATTTTTCTTGCTAGGACTGTTATTAGGCGTGTAATAAGGTATACAAATAGGGCATGTATTTGAAAACCTACCAAACGCGTTGTCGGGACGATATGGTATTGCTTGCCTTATTGCAAGCCTATTTTTACAATGACAGCATATTTTACTGATACAAAAATGAGCCTGATTAAATTCTGCAGCGTGATTAGCTATTTAAAATTTTGTCATGAAGTGTGGTGGCGCGCAGTACACTACGAAAAATGCCGTAATAGCGGTATTTTACAAATATATAAGTTCGTAGAGGTAGCACGACCCGTGTGATATTGTCGGTCAAATTTTGCATATCACACAGGGTAGTGTATGCCATTGCAAAGTTAAGCCTGGTTTATTTTTCTTGCTAGGACTGTTACTAGGCGAGTAATAAGGTATACAAATAGGGCATGTATTTGAAAACCTACCTAACGCGTTGTCGGGACGATATGGTATTGCTAACCTTATTGCAAGCCTATTTGTAGAATGACAGAAAATTATACAAATACAAAAATGAGCCTGATTAAATTTTGCACCGTGATTAGCTATTTAAACTTTTGTCATTTAGTGTGGTGGCGCGCAGTACACTACGAAATATGCCGTAATAGCGGTATTTTGCAAATATATAAGTTCGTAGAGGTAGCACGACCCCTGTGATAATGTCGGCGAAATTTGGCTTATCACACAGGATTGTGTATGTCATTGCGAAGTTAAGCCTGGTTTATTTTTCTTGACGCATTGACGGGACGATATGGTATTGCTAGCCTTATTGCAATCCTATTTGTACAATGACAGAAAATTTTAATGATACAAAAATGAGCCTGTATAAATTCTGCACCGTGATTTGCTATTTAAAATTTTGTCATTAAGTGTGGTGGCACGCAGTACACTACGAAAAATGCCGTAATAGCGGTATTTTGCAAATATATAAGTTCGTAGGGGAAGCACGACCCCTGTGATAATGTCGGCCTAATTTTGCATATCACACAGGGTAGTGTATGTCATTGCGAAGTTAAGCCTGGTTTAGTTTTCTGGCTAGGACTGTTACTAGGCGAGTAATAAGGTATACAAATAGGGCATGTATTTGAAAACCTACCTAACGCGTTGTCGGGACGATATGGTATTGCTAGCCTAATTGCAAGCCTATTTGTACAATGACAGAATATTTTACTGATACAAAAATGAGCCTGATTAAATTCTGCACCGTGATTAGCTATTTAAATTTTCGCCATTAAGTTTGGTGGCGCGCAGTACACTACGAATAATGCCGTAATAGCGGTATTTTGCAAATATATAAGTTTGTAGGGGTGGCACGACTCCTGTAATAATTTCGGCCAAATTTTGAATATCACACAGAGTAGTGTATGTCATTGCAAAGTTAAACCTGGTTTATTTTTCTTGCTAGAACTGTTTTTAGGTGAGTAATAAGGTATACAAATAGAGCATGTATATGAAAACCTACCTAACGCGTTGTCGGGACGATATGGTATTGCTAGCCTTATTGCAAGCATATTTGTACAATGACAGAAAATTTTATTGAAACAAATATGATCCTGATTAAATTTTGCACCGTGATTTGCTATTTAAAATTTTGTCATTAAGTGTGGTGGCGCGCAGTACACTACGAGAAATGCCGTAATAGCGGTATTTTGCAAATATATAAGTTCGCAGGGGTAGCACGTCCCCTGTGATAATGTCGGCCAAATTAGGCGAGTAATAGGAGTTTCTTAATTGATGCACGATTTGTAAAAAAGTATAAATTTCGTCGTCCAACATGCAACGAAGTTAATGCATCAGTTGAAAAAAATGAAAAAATTCTTCCAAGTCCAACATGCATCAAAGTTAATGCATGAGTTGTAAAAAAGTGAAAAATTCTTCTAAGTCCCACGTGCAACTATGTCGATGCATCAGTTGACAAACATTTTTATTCGCGTTTTTTTCTATGTTACAATAATATAATCTCAGTGTGCACTTTTGAGTGAGATTCTAAGGGGACAGATAAGCAAAACTTGGTTTCTATAGGGAGCGCTACGCCATCAGATCCCGAGATATAAATATATTTTGTCTATGTTACAATAATATAATCTCAGTGTGCACTCAATCGAGTGAGATTCATACAGGGACAGGCAACAATACTTGGTTTCTATAGGGACCATCTTGCCATCAGATCCCGAGATATATAAATATATTGTCTATGTTACAATAATATAATCTCAGTGTGCACTCAATGGAGTGAGTTTCATACAGGGACAGGCTAGATATTGTGACTATGGAGCCGCGCTGTCAACAGGTCCCGAGCTATAAGTTGTGTCTAAGGTACATTAATTGATGTCAGTGTGCACTCAATGGAGTGAGTTTCATACAGGGACAGGCAGCATAATGGTTACCATAGGTTACCATAGGGTACCATAGGTTAATTCGTTGTCGAGATATTCTACCGCGCGATTTAAAAAATATGGTTTCGAGAAAAACGCGTTTAAAGTTTCAACTTCAGACTGACGCGCGCAAAATCGCAATTTCACATATTTCCAACTTGAATTTCGAAAAACGGCTTCAGAAACCCATAGTCAACACGTCAAAGTGTCCGATTCTGCAAAAAAAAAAAAACGATTTTTTGAACCCGCTAAAGGTGAATGTCCCCTTAATGCATGAAGCCGGAGTTCGGATCAATGAGTGCCAAGTGGGCCATTTTTGGTAAGCAGAACTAGCGCTGTGAGATGAACCAAACATTGAGTTTAAGCGCCTAAATTGACGCTTATGGGATACCATGAAAGGCGTTGGTAACTTAAGATATTATTTATTTAAGGTTAAGCGTGTTCCACTCAATGGTACTACACGCGTGCGTACTCTTACATAGTTTTTTCATTAAATGCATATTTGTCATTCATTACATTCTGTTGTCTCTTATTTGAGAATGTATAGTTTAGTTCTAAATTTAGTGTATCATACCTACGTTTGTGGCGACCTCTGATGATATTGATAAAGTTATATTGAGGTCGGCCTAACAATCGTTACAATTGAAGTATAAAAATAGGAATAGATAAATAAAATATTTACATGGTTAGGCGACAAAATAATAAAAATATAATATTGCATATGAGTCCATTATTGCGTTTAGTGTCCCATTCACCACACTTCACTTCGTCCACTTTGTCACTTGTCCGTTTCAAACTTGCCGCATCCTATCGCGAACTGTGCTAGGCACTACCACCAAATGTAACTTCCTGCAAGGTTCTTGACCTCCTGCATATTCCTTGGCCAAGCTAGACCTTCTCTTATGAGTGCGACAGTGGTTCTGTCACGGGAGGAGTTGGCAGTGGAAGAGAGCGTGCTCGACCGTATCCTCGTCTTGGTTACATATGCAACTGCTGTCTGTTGCTATGGCTATCCGGGTGAGGTAGCTGTTCAGGTTGCCGTGGCCGGTGACTAGCTGCACCGTTTGGTAGTCCAGTCGTCCTCGTATATTTTGTCGTGTCATGATGCTAGGGATGAAGGTGGCCGTTATACGGCCATTGGTTGCGTTCTGCCACCTGTGGTTCCAGTGTGTGTACGTTCTCGCCTTCAGAGCTCTTTTTATCGTTATAGTCGGTATTTTGTCATAGTCTGTGGTCCCTGTGCCTGCGGACGCCGCCTCCTTTGCCAGTTCGTCCACCCTTTCATTGCCTAATGTCCCGGCGTGCGCTCTCACCCAGTGCCATCTTGTGGCCGTGGTCTCTGTGATTTCCCGGGAGAGTTTCCAAGAGCCATTGTTAATTGCGTTGGCTTCTTCATCCCTCTAAGGACCTCTAGCGCTGACTTGCTATCGGACAGAATTGAGCAGCGTTGTATGGCGTGCTGGTTGTCTTTGATGAACTGTAGCGCCCCGTGTATTGCGACCATTTCCGCTTGGAAGACGCTACAGTTTGGCCCTAGTTCAAATTTGCGTGTGGCGAATTCGTTGTACGCTACAAATGCGGCGCCTGTTCCTTGTTCAGACTTCGAGCCGTCCGTATATATCTGGATCTGGAATGCATCTTCCAGCTCATGTAGGTAGTCTGGGATGCCGCCTTCTGCCGGATGGATCAGGTCGTTCGCGTACTGTTCAATCTCCCCAGGGATCTGGAGTATTTGCTCCATAAGGAGTTGGTTCCTACCTTTGATTATTTTCCTGTTGAGTTCCAGCTCCTTGGCCACCAGGTCCACAAGTGGTATATTAGCAAGAACCAAGGCCGCGTCCGTAGAGACCGTCTTATAAGCAGCGGCTGCCCTCAGTAGGCAGGGTCGCTGTGCTGTGAGGAGTTTGGCCGATTGCCTGGTGTTACATGCCTCGGCCCAAATGGGTGCTGCATAGGTGATAGCCGGCTGAATAGCCCCTTCATAGATAGCTGACATTGCCTGACGGCTTAGTCCCCATGTAAGCAGGCATGCAGCTCGGAGTTGGTGTGTTGTTTTCTTGGATTTGGCACACGTGGCCTCGATGTGGGCTGTCCAAGTTAGTTGCGCGCTGATCGTAACGCCCAGGTACGTGAGGTTGTCGACGCAGCGTATCCTGTCATTCCCCATTAGGAAGCTTCCATGGTTCTTGCTGTCAGTGTTTTGTATTGGTCCGCTACTACCAGGAGGACCGTGTCGTCCGCGTAGAGGACCAGCTCCCTCCCCTGTGGGAGTTCGTTGTCGAAAATAGTGTCGTGGAGGAGTTTCCAGAAGGTCGGTCCCGAGCGTGAGCCCTGGGGACAGCCCATGGTGACTTCCCGGTTTACTTGTCTTGTTGCGCAGTTTATAACTGCCGTTCTCTGTGAGAGGTAATTCTTAGCCAGTGTCAGGAGGTTTTGTGGACACCCTCGCCTGGCCAGCTGTCCAATAATTACTGGCCACCATGCGTGGTCAAAGGCTCAGTATTTGCCGTCCCTTTTGGCTGCGCTTACGACGTCGAGGACTCTGTCCAAGGCGTCTACAGTGGACCGTCTTCGGATGAAGCCGTACTGCCTTTGGTTGAAGCCACCTGAGTGTTCCATCCAGTATTCGATGCGATTAGTTAAGATCCCGTCAAGCACTTTTCCTAGCATCGGCAGAAGGCATATGGGCCTGTAGCTTTTGCTGTCAGTTGGATCATCTTTCCTTGTTTTTGGGATTAACTTGACTGTGGCTTTTTTCCATGTTTTGGGGAATATGCCTTGATTCAGACAGCCGTTGAGGACATCAGTCATTAGCGTCGGGCGGGCGTCGAATGCTTTCTGGACAGCGTCAGCTGTGATGCCATCGTGTCCTGGCGCTTTTTTAGGGTTTGAATGATAGACTGCCGCTTTGACCTCCGTAACTGTTATCGATCGATCATTTGCAGTACCGTGTGTGATCGTGGACTCGCGACGGGCGTTTTCGTGTTCTGCAGGGTCGAGCTGTGGGTCGTCCAGCGGGAAAAAGACCTCTAGTATGGTCTCGGCCGTTTCCTCGACCGTGCTCGTGAAAGTGCCGTCTTCTCGGTGGACGCACGTAAGACTCGGTCTTGGTCGCTTTTTGCGGATTGCCTTGTAAGCAGCGCCCCATGGATCGGCTTCCGTGCTATCCGCACAGAACTCTTTCCACTTGTCTATTCTTGTTTTAAGTAGTTTAGTCTTGTAAATGTTGAAATGGTTATGGTATAGTTCTTGATTTATTGTTCGTTCGTTACCGGTTGATCTCTGGTATCTGCGCCTGAGGCGGCGTGTCTCAGCCCTAAGGATAGTCAGTTCTTGTGTCCACCACGGAACCGAGTTAGTGAATTGTTTCCTTGCTGGCATTGATGCGTTGCATGCAGTCAGTATTGCGTCCTTCAGAGCTGTCGCTTGGCGCACCGCCTCTTCTGGGGTTAAGCAGGAGCGGACTTGCAGGTCAAGAGGGAGAACCGCTTCGAGATACTTTATTTGGAAAACATTCCAGTCTGCTTTCCTGTTGCAGAGCCCCAGAGGTTGTTCTGTTCTGTTGTCATTGTTGTGAATTAGTGTCCACTCGATGTATCGGTGATCGGATGCACTAATTATATCTGGGATGTGCCACTCAGATGCGTTTGTGAGTAGTCCCGGTGTGACAGCGGTCACATCTATGAAGCTTTGGCCTCGCGGCCCGTCAAACGTAGGTGTAGTTCCTTCATTTATGACCGTCTGACCCAGACGATCTAGCACAAAGCACAAAGGTCCTGCCCCTTACATCCTCTGTCGGGCTGCCCCACGTTGGGGACTTGCTGTTAGCGTCCGCCCCGAGTATAATTTCCCCCTTTTGCTGTAGGTTAAACAGCGTTTCTTCGAGGTAGTTGACATTGTCGTTGAAGTCCACTGTTTCACTTCCCTCCGGTGGGAAGTAGACGGATACACAGTAGAATCTGACGCGTGGGGAGGAGATTTCCACCACAGTGATGTATTCTGACGATACGTTATTGAGTAAAAGGACAGACAGCCCCTTGTTAGTGACCACAACGGCTGACCTAGGTCTGCCGCCTTTTCTGCAGAGGGTCGAGAGTTCAGACCCGAGGCCGATTATCGTCCCGTCTCTGGTGTGTGGTTCTTGGATAAGGCACACATGCGGAGCGCGGGTAGAGGAAATGCTCAGGAAGTTATTCATTGCGTGCTTAGCTCTTTGTAGGTCTAGTTGTCCTATCTTCATGCTCTTGATGTTGTGGCTGACTCTATTTGTATTATTGGGTTTATTCGCCATAATAGTCGATGGTATTGGCGATTGCTTGTTTAATGCGTTTCATCGAAGGGCAGTCTGAATGCTTGGAGTCATGATCCGTTTTAAGATATTTGGCGGCGCCTCCGATGCGCCCATTTTCAGATTTGCATAGGATGCAACACTTTTTATTATTTTTACAGTCTTTGTATACATGCGTGTTGGATGCACAGTTTCCGCATTTTTGCTCGTTTTTACAGTCGCTGGCTTTGTGTCCGATCTCGTAGCACTTAAAACATTGGAAGACGGATATGTGATCGCGCACTGTGATACGTAACATAAGATAGTAGGTCGGTGGCCATGGAAGTCGGAATCCGCCAAGGAGTGTGTAACAACTCACCTGCCGAAGTTACTAGCTCTGAAAATGGCTGGCGCTGAAGCGTCATGCTTATACTCAACCGTCGGGGCAGAGATGTTTGTTCTGCGTACGCGTGGTTGATCATCGTGAGGTCCCGACGAGTAGGAGGGTCGCGGCGGTGAGCGTAGAAGGACTGGGCGTGAGCCCGTTTGGAGACGCCGTCGGTGCAGATCTTGGTGTTAGTAGCAAATACTCCAGCGAGGCCCTGGAGGACTGTATTTTTTAAAGTCGGGTACGTTCAGCCCCGGCGAAGATGTCCAGGTCCAAAGTGGGCAGTTCAATTTAGGTGCGCGGTAGCATAACTCTGGTCCCAGTTGAATGAAACAAAAAAAAAATGGTTTTAAAGTATATTAAATTGTCTAGGAATTGACCCTCGGGTGGTCCATTTGGACCATAATTAGCAAAATGGCGACCATCGTACGAAAAGTGTCATTTTTTGACACTTTTTTTCTCTTTTGGCGGGCCTTAAAAAATATTAATAATTGTCGGACACACTTCGTCGAGGATCAAAGGTCAAAGTGTTCGATTCTGCAAAAAAGAAATCGATTTTTTGAACCCGCTAATGGTGAATGCCCCCTTAACGCATGAAGCCGGAGTTCGGATCAGTGAGTGCCAATCTGGGAGCCCCGTGGGTCGAAAGGCCCAAACAAATGCAAATGCATACTAGGCCGGCGGTGTTCGCACCGTCGGTCGCACGAGCCCTATTTGCCAGCGCACGGAACATGGACAACGGCCGGATCTCACGGTTATGTTGTCTATCTGGAACTGGTCGAACATGGGTACACTATAATATTTCATTGTCGGGGCTCGGAATTGTCTGTAGACGACTTACGTACCTGGCAGGGTGTTGTACTCGGGAGAGCAGTTTCCACGCTGCGATCTGTTGAGACTCAGATCTTAGCTTGGGGATTCGTCTTGTTGGTTAGACGAGACCCCACGTAAACCTATCTGGATGTGCTTCATTGCACTGACAGACATTAGAGTTGAATTTTATATATGCATATTGACGACGACATAACTAAGTAAATGATAATCTGTTTGTTGTATTATTTGAAGTGTACTAGCCCATACACATTCAAAGTATAATAATAGAGAATTTATTTTATGCGTAACTGTATGAAAAAAAGATTTAACGCTTTCTTTTTTTCTTCAAAGAGATTTTACGTTTTTCTCTTATACAAAAAAAAAATGCTACGGCATATTAAAATATAATGTCGTATGCAATTTTAATTAACAAAGTTACAAAATGGAATTTTACGTTTTTTCCTGAAATATTCTAAGATTTAAGACGTTTTCTTAAATAATAACATAGAGAAATTTTACGTTTTTTCTCAATAATATACTTGCATGTTTAAAGACTTTACGTTTTCTTGATTTATAACATACAGAGAGGAATTTTACATTTTTCTCATGCAACATAGTAACGAATTACAGCGGTGTCTGTGAATAAGATATATCTAATATTGCCCTAAAAACAAATTTTTCACAACAAGTTTTAGTTCCGCATAAATAAATTTCTCTAGGATAGGAGTTCAAAGATAACTGTGTCTCTGAGGCAATGTTATCGACAGAAACAAGTCAAAATGTAAAGTTCTAAAATGTAGTGACTAAGTCGCATAAGTCTAACGCTAAATACAAGATAAATATATAAAAATTGAACAGTTTAAGAAAGGCAGAATATATACTGTTAAAGGATATTTAAAAATATACCAACAAAGATACAAGTCAAAACTACAACAGATTTATCAAGTAACAGGCTAATGTAACATGTCTAGTAATAAAAGAAATTTTCATTTTAAATATCGGAAAAAGTGTATATAAAAGGCTTCCCCATGTATGAGAAGGTCTTCTACATTAAAAGGGGAAAATGCTGAATTTAGTTAATTTGTTTCATGCATATTACATAATACTCGTATACCTCTACGCATGTTATGTATTTTCAGTGAACATGCGCTGTATCGCCTTATATCGCATCTAACGCCTTTTACAAACGCTTGTGCAAATAATAATAAATAATACCAATTTGTAATGGTTTTGAAGTACTAACTATCAAAACTAACCAATTCTCTACAGAAATATTATGAAATGTCATTTATCTAATTCAGACCATTTTGTTTTCTTGTCGAAATATTGACATGCGCAGATGATCCGATTAATTATGCTACATTCGAATCCATGACAACGTAAACAAGCTTCTTAAAATTTTCGGTAGCGGTTTTCTCGTAACTGGTACATTTATTGAAGAAACTTTTCAAACAAAAGTTGTACGAAATATTAATATCTTTCATTATGAACATAACTATTTTTGCCGTAAGTGCAGCCGTTCTAGTGATATTGGAGATAGAACAAAAAATGCATAGAGTAAACATGCACTGCTGGTTTGAATATTCTTTTCAAAAATAGGAGGTGCACAACTAGACCATATGCAAGTCTTAAGTTTGAAGTCTCATAATTTTACGTTGGATAGTTTCGGCTCTAGAGCGTTCACATACACACACACACACTCACACACACACACACACACATACACACACACACACACACACACACAGACGTCACTCCGAAAATAGTCACATTCGATTCAGGGAAGCTCAAAACGTGTATATCCGTTGAAATCTCGAGTTCGATTTTTTTGGTGATCTCTATACTTACTTATTACTCTGTAAAAGAAAGTAATAATCAAATAGTTTATACTGAAAAAAAACAATCACTACGATTCTGAAGTTCAGTCTGCTTTGAAAAAAACAAAAACGAATCAAACGTCAGAATGAAATGTCAAAAAAGTTTTTGTGATAAATTTTCAATTAATTTGATGATTTGAAGTGTATTCAGTGTGTTGTGTACTTTACACAGAGTGGCATCTGCTATATTATATTGATGCAAGTTAATTAGAAATATAAATAATTGTTAGTTAATAAAATTAAGTTTTATTTATTCTAATTTGAAGTTTGTGAGTCGCTACTAAGCATTTATGTTAAAATGACCGACCAAAGAACAAATATAAATAAAAGTGCTACCACGTGAGCGTCAAGAACAGTATTTCAACGTACGAGTTACGGAAACACTGTTTGAAGTTTAATCTTAAGTTTAAGGGGAGTAACATGTTATAATTTCAATTTTTAAGTACTTAATATGTAATAAGTGCATATTATTGCCTAATTTGCATATATTTTTAGCAAATACGTGTTTCCGTACATTTATTTTAAATCATAGTTAATATTCTCACTTCAAAATGGCCAAGAAGCAGTGATTTTTGAAAATATGAGTTGCGGTAAGATTCTATAGTTCGTCAAATTATAATAACTGCATGGAAGTAAATTTATAATTCTGATTATTAGAGAAATAAAATCTTGAAGAGATAATTCAAACATATTTAGAAACATGTTTGGTTGGCAATTTTATTTTCTATTTTTGATGGCACAATCCATTATATTTTAGCATATAACTAATTATCACTTTTAAAACTGCCGTTGTGACACTGAAATTTAATACTGTAAAATTCAGAATCTAGCCTGATTATTTAATTCAAAAACAATAATGAATCAAATGTCAAATCATTAAAAATGTTGCGTAAAAAGGGTTTGTAATACATATTTTTTGAATAATCGATTCCAATAAACAGCAATCGTAAGTAAATTTATAATCCTGTTTTTTATATACAATTATGGAAACTGTCAAATGATACAAAACTTATGCACCATACAAGGTTAAAATCAAAGTTTAACAAAATTTAGTTTAAATAAATCTTAGTTTAAATTTATCGGATGTTACACAGTGCATGATAATCGATCGATTAGTTAATCTCAGCATAGTGATCTAAAAACAAAATAGCGTTCAAAAAAAGGACTCGATATTTTCTTTATTATTATTTGCGATGTGGAAATTTGTATTACTATTATAGTCAAACGATACAAAATGAAGAAAAACCGTGTTATTATTATTAAACTAGGGTCACCCGTGGGCACCATGTGCCCATATGGTATACAGAACATAGGTCAGTTTTGACTGATACCGAATTTTCATGTAATTTAATAATAAAAACACGGTTTTCTTCATTTTGTATCGTTTGACTATAATAGTAATACAAATTTCCACATCGCACATAATAATAAAGAAAAAATCGAGTCCTTTTTTTGAACGCTATTTTGTTCTTAGATTACTATGCTGGGATTAACCAATCGATCGCTTATAACATCCGATAAATTTAAACTAAATTTTGTTTAACTTTGATTTTAACCTTGTATGGTGCATATGTGTTGTATCATTTAGACAGTTTCCATGATTGTATATAAAAAACAGGAATTATAAATTTACTTACGATTGCTGTTTATTATTTGAATCGATTATTCAAATAATATGTATTGCAAATCCTTTTTACACAACATTTTTAATGATTTGACATTTGATTCATTATTGTTTTTGAATTAAATAATCAGGCTAGATTCTGAATTTTGCAGTATTAATCTGATGCAGTGTCACAACGGCAGTTTTAAAAGTGATGATAATTAGTTATATGCTAAAATACAATGGATTGTGCCATCAAAAATAAAAGAATAAAATTGCCAACCAAACATGTTTCTAAATATGTTTGAATTATCTCTTCAAGATTTTATTTCTCTAATAATCAGAATTATAAATTTACTTACTTGCAGTTATTATAATTTGACGAACTATAAAATCTTACCGCATTTCATATTTTCAAAAATCACTGCTTCTTGGCCATTTTGAAGTGAAAAATATTAACTATGAATTAAAATTAATGTACAGAAACACGTATTTGCTAAAAATATATGCTAATTAGGCAATAATATGCACTTATTTCATATTATATACTTAAAAATTGAAATTATAACATGCTACTCCCCTTAAACTTAAGATTAAACTTTGAATTGAAGATTTATCACACAAAATCCAAATTTGACATTTCATTCTGACGTTTGATTCGTTTTTGTCTATTTCAAAGCAGACTGAACTTCAGAATCGTAGTGATTGTTTTATTTCAGTATAAACTATTTGATTATTACTTTCTTTTACAGAGTAATAAGTAAGTATTGTAATCATGAAAAATTTCGAACTCGAGATTTCAACGGATATACATGTTTTGACCTTCCCTGAATCGAATGTGACTATTTTCGGCATGACGTCTGTGTGTGTGTGTGTGTGTGTGTGTCTGTGAACGCTCTAGGGCCAAAACTGTCGAACGAAAAATTATGAAACTTCAAACTTAAGACTTGTATATACCCTAGATGTGCACCTCCTATTTTTGAAAAGAATATTCAAACCGGTAGTTCATGTTTACTCTATACATTTTTTGTTCTATCTCCAATATCACTAGAACGGCTACACTTACGGCAAAAATAGCAATATTCATAATGAAAGATATTAATATTTCGCACAACTTTTGTTTGAAAAGTTTCTTCATAAATTGTACCAGTTATGAGAAAACTGCTACGAAAAAACTCAAATATCTTATTTACGTTGCCATGGTGATACCTACAATTGTGACTAATTTTATTATTTTTAAAACGAATCAACCATGAGTTACATCATTTGTTTCTTGTTTATTGAGAACAAACAAGCATTCCTTTGACAGTTATCTGTATGAATTAATATTTAAAATATTGATTTCTTATTAGAATACATTGTATCAGGTAAATTATTATAGAATCAATTTATATTATATATTTGCTGACATAATTAATTAACAATTTCAGAGTTTAACTGTGAAATTTGACTGTTTAAGAGTGAATACGATAAGTACTTCAAATTCGGATCCATTATAAATTGGTATAATTATCCAGTTATTTTCATTATATATTAATATCTATCTATTGAAAACTACGTAAAAGAAAGTTGAGTGCAGGCCACTCCAGATATTTTTTTATAACATTATTAACAGTCGCCATGGTGCAGTGGCTAAGTGTCATGCCTTTCACCCTGGAGGTCGTGAGTTCGATCCCCGTCTATGCCAATCTGCATTTTTACAAAAAAGCGTTCCACACATACACACTCACATACAAACATTTCTGGGTTATTATATTAATGATTACATGAAAATTCGCCATCAGTCAAAACTGACCTATGTTCTGTATACCATATGGGCACATGGTGCCCACGGGTGACCCTAGTTATTAATAAATAATATTTTTGTTTTTATTTTTTTCTTAATATTTAATATTATATTTATATAGAAGTTTATATATCTTAAATATATGTAAATATTATTCAAACACATACTTATGTTATTAGGATACGTGTGTAATAATATTGTCTTTAATAAATAAAATTATATATTATTATTTTTCGCAATTCATTAACCAAGGAAATTGTTTGCATATAAGTAATTTATATTAAATGCGCGCCTAGGTCTTTTATCGCATGGCTATAAACAAAGTGACATGCATGTTGCATGTGGGCCTCTGACATCCAGTAACGCATGTACGTCACATGCGCCTTACTTGGTATATCGCATGCGTTATTCATATTACGGCGTTACATACATTGTACATCGTCTGCATCTAACTGTGTTTACTGGGGAGTATTTTAAGACACACTTATTTGTTAATAACAATTGATAAAATAAAAAGCACACCTTCTCACATTATGAGGAACTTTTCTATAAACTTTTTCCGATATTTAAAAAAGAAAATGATCAAAATCAGTTTTGAGTCAACGCAGTATATATTTTTATTTTAATATTTAAAATATACATGAATCAAATCCACCTATTTGTTTAATTTTCCATTATTCCTGGGAAATTTTATTTCACCTAATATAATAACACTTTTGTGAAAAAAGAAAAAAATGGGTTGTGGCCAACGCGGGACTTTCTTTTACGTATTTTTCATCAATATTTATTGATTATAAAAATATAATATTAGGAAATAATAATCCAACAGAAACAATATGAAAACCAAGCTTACCTTATATAAATGAATGCGTTGAAAATTATACCAATACCAATTTGTAATGGATTTGAAGTACTAACTATCAAAACTAAACAATTCTCTACAGAAATATTCTGAAATGTCATTTATCTAATTCAGACCATTTTGTTTTCTTGTCGAAATATTGACAGGCGCAGATGATCCGATTAATTAAGCCACATTCGAATCCATGACAACGTAAACAAGAATCTCAAAATTTTCGGTAGCGGTTTTCTCGTAACTGGTACATTTATTGAAGAAACTTTTCAAACAAAAGTTGTGCGAAATATTAATATCATTCATTATGAAAATAACTATTTTTATTGTAAGTGAAGCCGTTCTAGTGATATTGGAAAACAAATATGCATAGAGTAAACATGCACTGCCGGTTTGAATATTCTTTTCAAAAATAGGAGGTGCACAACTAGACCATATACAAGTCTTAAGTTTGAAGTCTCATAATTTTACGTTGGACAGTTTCGGCTCTAGAGCGTTCACATACACACACACACACGCACACACACACGCACACACACACAGACGTCACTCCGAAAATAGTCACATTCGATTCAGGGAAGGTCAAAACATGTATATCCGTTGAAATCTCGAGTTGGTGATCACTATACTTACTTATTACTCTGTAAAAGAAAGTAAAAAAGAAGAAAACTTTTCACCAACCCGGGCATCTAAATTTGTTGTAAAATAGTAAATATATTACTTTTTTTTAAATCGCGCTCTATAATCTCTCCTGCCATTTTAAAAAATCTCAAATTTTCAATAACTTAACACATAAGAGAATGTCGGCCTATATACTATCGGTTATCGGTGCGTCCCATAAGCTTAACCCTGGGATGCGTGGACGCGTGAGTGTTGACCAGATTCATTATCGTATTTCACGGGCGGATGTGACATGCTCACTTTTGTCGTCTATTAACTTTTTAGCTCGCCGTACGTAGTACCGAAGAAGCTAAAGCATTCGGTCGTGTGTCTGTAGCATTATCGGATCAAAAAATGTCTTTAAGAAAAAGTGTTAGTCTCGTCGCCCTGAATCCAAATATGTATATAACTTATATACTTCTCACTCGGTCGTTCGTTAGATCAAATTTGTGCCCTCTACTCCTCTGAATGTACCATAACGATTCACTCCAAATTTGGTACACATGTTATTTGGCATCCCATTTGAATCTGCTCGCAGTTAAAATCTAATCGCCCGTATACTTCACGAGTTATAGGGCCCCAAAGTTTAGAGCCCGCCTTAATACTGCCCTTATAAAAATAATTGAAACACTCAAAAATTCTACTAAAAATTCTAAGATATTTTATATCTACAAGATTTTTTCATATTGTTAACCCAAAGCTCGAAAAAAATTATTAAATATTATAATTTTGAATTTTAAAATATGCACTAAAAATTTTATTTTATCAATATAATTTTTAAAAGAAATTAAGACTTTTTATATTTATAATTTTTTTTCAAATTGTTTTTTTTTTAGCTTGCAGTAGAAGCTAAAGCATTCGGTTGTGTGTCTGTAGCATTCTCGGATCAAAAAATTTCTATAACAAAAAGTGTTTGTCTCGTCGCCCTGAATTCAAAATATATATATATATATATATATATATATATATATATATATATATATTTGGATGTTAGTCGTCGCTCGTAAGACCAAATTTGTGGCCTCTACTCCTCTGAAGGTACCGGAGCGATTCACACATATTATCTTACATCCTATTTGAAGCCGCTCGCAGTTTAAATCCAATCGCACATATACTTCCCGAGTTATAGGGCCTCGAAATTTGAAGTATTAATACTGCCCTTATAAAAATAATTAAAATACTTTTTATATCTATAACATTATTTCAAATTGTTAACCAAAAGGCAATATTAATTAAAAACCAGTGCTCGCAACGCATATCTTACCTAAAGGCGAGCACTACGCGTTGATGCGTGTTACGCGTTTCAAATCTAGTTTTTATTATAATTATATAAAATCATATCAGAAAGTAAAAGGCAAAAATGAAAACAACAAACAATACATATAGTATTTCTTGCACCATGTTTTATTTACAAAGTTATTAACAATTTTTCATAATTATATAACAATAACTAGAGTACATATTGATGTTTCTACACATTTACGGACTACCTATGTATTTCGTATGTGCTCCAGTAGCAATAATAAGTCCGTTTTCCTTATTTGATATTGTAACTTCCAGAAAAGCTAGATTTTTACCAACCTTGATAGTATTTGCATCTACGACAACTTCTTCTCCTTCAAATGCTGCTTTCAAATATCTATGATAGGATGACATTATGTATTTACCTGTATGCGACTTTGATAATATACATATTACTTACTTGATGTGCAAATCCACAGACACTCCAGGATGTTGTTTTTCAGTTGTTAAAAGTGCGTACGTAGAGATGACATCAACAAGGGTTGCCGAAAAACCACCATGTAAAGTACCGGCTACATTTTGATGTGCGGCTGCGACTGTAAATTCCGCTCTACATTTGCCACTCCCTGCTGAAATTATTTTCACCTAAAAATGTGTTCTTAACATAATTAACAGTTCTTTCCAGAAGTACATGCAAACAAATTCTATCCACTATGATATATGTGTACAGACTAAAGAAAATATTTTAATCAACCTATAACACATATTATTTGGCATCACATTTCAATCCGCTTGCTGTTTAAATCAAATACTTCCCGAGTTACAGAGCTCCAACATTTGGAGCCTCCCTTATAAAAATAACTAAAGCACTCGAAGATTCTACTAAAAATTCTAAGATATTTTATGTCTACAAGATTTTTTTACATTGTTAACCCAAAGCCCGAAAAAAATTATTTAATATTATAATTTTTTATTTTAAAAAATGCACTAAACATTTTTTTTTATCAATATAATCTACAAATAATTATAAGACTTTTTATATCAATAATATCTTTTCATATTTTCAGATTTTAAGCACAAGATTCGGCACGTAAAACGCACCGATGCGTCCAGCTCGCCTAATTATTATGCCCTTACAATTTTTTGTAGGTTATATTGATAAAAACAAGATTTGGTACGCGTAAAACGCACCAACGCGCAGAGCTCGCCTTTAGATAAAATATGCGTTGCGAGCAGTGGTATTTAATTATTATGGCCTTTTGGTTAACAATTTAAAAAAATGTTATAGAAATAAAAAGTCTCACTTTTTTTTTAGATTATATTGAAAAAAAAATTTTTTTAGTGTTTGTTTTGAAATTCATAAATATAATATTTAATCATTTTTGTTGGGTTAACAATATGAAAAAATCTTGTAGACATAAAATATCTTAGAATTTTTAATAAAAAATTTAAGTGTGTTAATTATTTTTATAAGAGCAGTATTAAGGGCGACTTTAAATTTTGGGGCCCTATAACTCGGGAAGTATACGGACGATTGGATTTAAAGTGCGAGCGGATTCAAATGGGATGCCAAATAATATTTGTAGCAAATTTGATGTGAATCGCTCCGGTACCTTCAGAGTAGAGGGCACAAATTTGATCTAACCACTGAGACCCAAAAGAAAACCAAAAATATATACTTGCATAGTATGCATCACCTATAACGCAAAATTTCCATATAAATACATGAAAATACATACATTTGGCCAGACACCATGAGGTACCTATGTGACAATCCGAAGCCGAACATGTGCCCATCGGAGGGTTAAGAAGATACTTGACTGTATATATACAGCCGACGACAGCCCATACTTATTTGCATAATCGATCAAAAAATATGAGCGCAAAATATTCGATTTTAATCGAATTTGTTAATTTTAACAAATATACACGTATGGCCAGCTAATAAAACAATTAAAAAGAAATTACAAAATATATTTATACCCGCTGACTTTTTATTACTTCACTTTCTTATACGAATATTAAACATATTAAAGGAACATATAAAAGGAATAACGAAAAATCTCTTATGTGTTAAGTTATTGATAATTTGAGAAATTTGATGGTGACAAATTTAAACAGCTTCAATATAATGTCGGGAACATGTTTAATAAGTGTGCATTTCTAAATTAAAGATAAATGCAAATTCTTTCATACAAAATGTCTGACTTGCCGAACATGCAGATTTCAGGTTTCGGCTGATTTCGGCTGATTTCGGCTGATTTCGGCTCGTTTCGGTTGTCAAAACGATCTGTCATGGCTGACTCACTTACTTTCTGTTCTGTCGTGTTTGTTTGTTGTTATGTAGAAATGCACAGTTATTAAACATGTTCCCAATATTCCCGACATTATATTGAAGCTGTTTTAATTTGTCACTTTTTTTCAGATTTCTCAAATTTTCAATAATTTAACACATAAGAGAATGTCGGCCTATATATAGTATCGGCTATCGGTGCTATCGGTAATAAGAATAACTCTGGGATGCGTGGACGCGTGAATGTTTCGTATTTCGCGGGCGGGCGGGATGTGACATGCACACTTTTTTCGTCTATTTTCAAATATATGTACACCAAATTATATACATTCAATTTTATAAGTATATAGATACAATTATTAGTATTGTTATTTTGGAATTTATATCATTTATCTCCGATCGGTGAACCCCTGTCATTCTCTTTTCTGTTTCCTGCTTTCGTGATATATAATGTTACATAATGTAACCTAAAAATATATATTAAATGTTTACCTTATCAAGGTTTCGATCAAATGCATGTGAATTTTTGACTCTTTCAGTTACTATTTTTAACATATCCAAGCCTTTTTTAACGGACATGACTACAATATATAAATATATGAAAAATAATTACACCAATATTTGAGGTTGAAGTTGACAGCTATCAACGTTACTTGCAACTACTGCTTGTAAATATTTTAAATTCTAATATTTTTTAAATCCCCACGGTCAAAGTATTATTAATTGTGTCATATTATATATGAATAAATAACTATGATAATTTTTTACAGGTCATAAGAAATATGTAAATTTATTTGAATTTTCTAGGTTATGTGTCGTATTGTTTATCTTTTAAACACTACACCATGGAACTCACAGCATTAAATAATCTTTCTTTGGGGAATCAGCTAACAACAAACTTTTCTGCAGAATGGTCAGCTGATGGAAGAATTTTTGTCGTCACGGATAACATTGTTTCAATATTTCAATTATGTCCAGAAATGACCAATATTGAAAATACCTTTTCATTCATAAAGTCAGAAATTGTTGTTGGAAATTATCATATTGCAAATGAAACAGGTAGTTTATATGGTATACTCTATTTTTTTGGTTTTATGACCTTCATTCATTCGTAATTTCATATGTTAAAATGCAATATGAGTAAAAATTAAATGATTCGAAGAACTACTTTAAAAGAAGGTGGAGTGGTCTTTACTCGACCTTCTTATAATTCCACTATCTATATAATATAATATTGCTGCATTTTGTTTTAAATTTATGCTAGAATACCATTAAATAATCAGTATGTGTAGTAATTTATGAAACGTAAATGTAACACACCTATTTCTTAGCTCGCCGCACGAAGTACCGAAGAAGCTAAGCATTCGGTCGCGTGTCTGTAGCATTCTCGGATAAAAAAATGTCATAAACAAAAAGTATTTGTCTCGTCGCCCTGAATCCAAAATATATATATATATATATATATATATATATATAACTTATATATTTGGATGTTAGTCGTCGCTCGTAAGACCAAATTTGTGCCCTCTACTCCTCTGAAGGTACCGGAGCGATTCACACCAAATTTGGTACACATACTATTTGGCATCCCATTTGACTCTGCTCGCAGTTTAAATCCAATCGCCTGTATACTTCCAGAGCTATAGGGCCCCAACATTTGGGGGGCCCCTTAATACTGCCCTTATAAAAACAATTAAAACACTCAAAAATTCTACTAAATATTCTATGATATTTTATATCTACAAGATTATTTCATATTGTTAACCCAAAGCCCGAAAAAAATTATTAAAAATTATAATTTTAAAATATGCACTAATTTTTTTTTATATATAATCTAAAAAAAATTGTAATACTTTCAAATTGTTAACCAAATGGCCATAATAATTACAAACCGCTGCTCGCGTCGCGTATATTACTAAGCTTGTTTTCAAAGGCAATTTTTCATTAAATATATCAATATGTATGGTAACACTAAAAACATACATGGCAATTTTCAAAAGTGATTTTTAATATGTTGCTAGAAATTTTTAATAACTTCAACTATAACTCATACCATTTTGGAAATATTGAAAAAGTTGCAAGAGTAATCAGTTACTTCCGGTAAGATATTGTTTTCAAATATAATAATTTTACCTGTAACACTTTTGCATCCCGTAAATAGTAAGATTCGATTCAGGGATGGTCAGAACGTGTATTTCCGGAAAATGTCGAGTTCGACATTTTTAATGATATACATTCGTATAAGAGAGTAAATAAGTTCTTGGACTATTTATGTATATAATATTACTTTATATTCTTTTAAATGTACGATTTCTATGAAACATTGTCAAAAACATATTTTTTATTAATTGGTACATATTTAGGAAAAACTATGTAAACAATAGTTAGTGGTAATTTTATTTTAGTATCTTTATTTACTTTTATAAGAATCATTTTTTCTCTAACTTATGTAAGTTAATTGCCGGTACAAGCACAAACAACTATATTGTGAAGTGGCTCTTAGGAATGACTATGAACAGCAAAAATTCTCCAATTAGCAGTTACTCTGTTTTCATGATTGATCATAATAGCATCATTTATATATGTTCATAGGTATAGATTATGCGGAAATATCATTAAATTTGAATAAAAATGATCTGTACCATGCCATTCTGGATCATAATCTTACACCACAACTCAAACAATCAAATAGTATTGTGGTACGAGCTGTTGCTGCAGCATGGGCACCTGCATGTCCCCAAATCAGAACTCAATTATTAGCAGTGTTATCAAATTCAGGTAATTTAGAAATTTGGATTCAATCACGAAGAAAATGGAATATGATCGCTAATTTAACCAAATACTGGATAGAGTATTTAAAACCAACTTGGATCAACACACTGAACTTGTATGATTATGATGGAGCTTACGCACTTCATAAAGAAAGGGTGGCACAAGGAACAGCTACATGTAAGTAGATTATTATTATTTTTCTTTCTTATTATTTTTTTTTTTTTTTTTTTTCAACGATTGCATTATGTTATACTATTGTGAAACTAGAGGACTGGTTAGGTTCAATTTATAAAAATCAAGTATTTCGACATGAACACACATTCAATAATTAGTTATCATAATGCTTCTACATTTTAGTTACGTATTCACGGTTAAATGTTTATGGCGATTTGAGACATTGACAAGCACAGGACTAAAACAATTACAATTAGTAACTAAACTTAGAAATTAAAAATATTAATTCCAGTTTGTTGTGTGACATACAATGCCAACAGCAACAACATTTCTATTTAATTGTGTTAATTTTGTTGCTTTGAATGCTAACATTGCTTGTCATAATACAAACTAGATTATTATTTGTAATTTTCTAATTTTAATTACTATTTAATAACATTTGGAGCCCCCCCACCCTTAAAAAAGTAATTAAAGCACCCAAAAATTCTACTAATAATTCTAAGATATTTTATAGCTACAAGATTAATTCATTTTGCTAAACTAAAGGCCATAAAAAATTAATAAACAATAATTTTGAATTTTAAAATTTTAAAACACTAAAATTTTTATTTATTTAATAATTAAAAACCGCTGCTCGCATCGCATATATTACTTTTAAAGCGAGCTGGATGCATAGGTGCGTTCTACCTAAGTTTGTTCAGTAAATAATATATTTTTCAAAAACAAGCACTGGCGCTAGCGCCAGTGCTACCAGCTCGCCGTTCCGGCGAGCGCGGTCACATCAATAAATACAAAACTAACAGCGATAGCAATTATTATAGTACAAAATTTATTGTTGTTATGATATTTCATCGGCATTTAATATGGAATTAATACATTTCTAAGTTTACGTATATAATTCTAAATCATCGACATTATACTCACATTGCCCATTGAACCAATCAAACCAATTATCATCCCGAGATTTATTTATGCCTGTACCATAACAGTTTTAATTTCCAAAAACCCCGCATTTGAAATTGCACACATCCAAATGGGTAACGTTAATATCGTTCGTTTCGTGATTTGCCAAGGATATTGATAATTATTTGATGAACATTTCCTAATTTTATTAATTAAAACACAGAAGCAAATGGTTTATACAGTGGAAAATATAATCAAACAAATTACTGTCAAATAGACATAACTTTTTCATTTCACTAACAGATGGCGATCAATGTCTGATATACTTCAAAATATATTTATATTATTTTTTTTAAGCCTATGGGCTCACAATTTGAAAAAACTTTAATGACATAAAATATCTTAGAATTTTAAATAGAAAATTCTAAAAATTTTAAAAGTTGACTAAAGGCAGTATTTAGGAGGGTTCCAAATTTTGGGGGCCTATAACGCCGGCCCTGTACTGACGATTGGATTTAAAATGCGACGGGAACATCACGGGCATGGAAATTATATGTATACCAAATTTCATTAAAATCGGCCCGGTACCTTCAGACGAGTTGCGGTCACAAACTCAGGTCTTACGACGGACCGACCGAGCGAGCGAGCGAGATACATACATCCAAGTATATGAGTCATATATATTTTTGGATTCAGGGCGAAAATACAAGAACTTTTTGTTAAGATTTTTTTTCGATCCGAGCATGTTACAGACACACGACCAATCACTATAGCTCTTTTGTACTTACTGTACGACGAGCTAAAAAAAAACATTGAATAGTTACTTGAAATTTTATTATCTTCAACTATTATGAGAAACACTTATCCTCTAACTCGTGCTGTTTTCGAGAAATGCAAAAAGTTGCAAGAGTAAATCTTTACTTTCGATTAAGATAATGATTTCAAAAATAAATATCTGGAGTGGCCTGCACTCAACTTTCTTTTACGTAGTTTTCAATAGATAGATATTAATATACATATATCCCAAACAAACTGTCTACATATATATATATATATATATATATATATATATATATATATATATATATATATATATATATATATATATATATATATATATATAATCTCAAACAAACGGTCAAACTAACCAATACTATACGGGAATACTCTGAAATGTCTATTTTGTTTTCCTGGCAGAAACGGGAGCAGGATTATTATTAAGTGATAACAAAATCTTTTGCTGACCAATATAAAATGAAAATTCAAATTAAATTACTATAACTTAATAATAAGAAATCAATATTTTAAATATTAATTCATACAGTTAACTGTCAATGTAATGCTTGTTTGTTTTCAATAAACAAGAAACAAATGATGTAACTCATGGTTGATCCGATTTAAAAATAATAAAATTTCTCACAAGTGTAGGTATAACTATGGCAACGTAAATAAGATATTTGAGATTTTTCGTAGCAGTTATCTCATAACTGGTATAATTTATGAAGAAACTTTTCAATCAAAAGATGTGCGAAATATTATTATCTTTCATTATGATTTTGCTGTAAGTGTTGCCGTTCTAGTGATATTGGAGATAGAACAAAAAATGTATAGAGTAAACATGCACTACCGGTTTGAATATTCTTTTCAAAAATAAGAGGTGCACATCTAGACCCTATACAAATCTTAAGTTTGAAGTTTCATAATTTTTCGTTCGACAGTTTTGGCCCTAGAGCGTTCACAGACACACACACAGACGTCATTCCGAAAATAGTCACATTCGATTCAGAGAAGGTCAAAACATGTATATCCGTTGAAATCTCGAGTTCGAAATTTTTCGTGATTACAATACTTACTTATTACTCTGTAAAAGAAAGTAAAAATGTCTTATATGTTTCATTGTTTTTCCTTCAACAGTTTACACGCACACACACACACAGACAGACAGAAAGTAAAAAAATATTTGAAAAATAAAATAAATTAATATTTGCTTATTCTAGGCATGTCATGGAGTAAGTTTTACGAATCAAATAACTGTTTTTATTTAACTACTGGTCTTAAAAGTGGATACATTTCAATTTGGAAAATAAATCATCCAGAAATAAATGATAAATGTGAGAATCCTATTTTTATTCTTTCATTTTACACCGAATTTGCACAAATTACTTCAATTCACTGGCATACTGCGAACGATAATCTGGGTAATTTAGTTTGAAAAAAGATACTGTTTTATGACTTAGTTACTTTTGAATTATTATTATTATTTTTTAGCTTGGATTGTATTTGGTGATATTAATGGCTTCGTAAAATGTATACCTATTGGAATTACTCAGAAAAATGCAAACCAAATGATTGATATTTGGAAACATGAAGATATTGCTCCTAGCAAAATAATCAGTTTCAATCATGAGGATAAGTCATGCTTTATTATTATCAAAGGACCACATATTATCTTAGCTCTTTTAAATCTAAAAACAGAAATCGAATATGTCAAATTTTATAGTGTAGGAAACATCAATATATCAGGTATGTGATAAGAATTATATTATTTTTACTATGTTATTTAGGCATATTGCCTGTTTAGTTTCGTAAATAAATGAATAAATAATATTAAACAAATTTTAATCACTAATCATCGTATCGTATTCGCATCTATTGAAGTTCATTCTGTTGAGTAAAATAACCAAGTACGAACAATAGAAATGTTCTGAGTAGTCAAAGATTCGACTATACTTCGGACTCGACTAAATCGAATGACTGCGGCTAAATTATGTTATACATATTCAAAGCTGCCTATATATATATATATATATATATATATATATATATATATATATATATATATATATATATATATATATATATATATATATTTCTTTAATTTTTAGGACTATGTAATACTTCGCTGTTTTAAGTGATTTTATATTATCTACTTTATAGGCATCCAACTTATAGAACCTTATCGTTATTTTATTTCGACTACAACTGGTGTCATGAAAATTCTAAAATTAGATAAAATAAATAATCAACTGGAATGCAATTTCCATGATATAAAAATTGATATAAAATGGGAATATCATGCGTGCCACGGTATTTTGAAGTCACCAACTGGTATTATTTGGGCCATTTTAATATATCCGTGTAAAATATTCGATCACTTGATTATAAGAAGTGCGATACAAATTGTATTTTGTACAACGGAACAGTTTGATCCAGGCAAACATTTATTAACGAATGTTACACGTCGTTTGGGAGACGTGTGGGAATGTTTAGAAATAATCCGGTAATTATTTTCAACTATTGGTAAAGTGATTTAACAAGACGCGGTTCCTGTTGTCAATTTAATCAAATATGTTGTTATTATGAATTGGGTCCATTTTGACAGATGAAACTTTGGTTTGTTTGATTGTATATTATTGGACGCACTGTGTTGCAAGTAAAATCAAAGTCATATCAATTCGTAATTTGAGCCTAAGTACGAACCTTAAACTAACATAATCGCACTTAAACCGGTAAATTATTTTTGCGCTGTTTTAAAACCGGAGCTTATGCGATGCTACAATCTAATTGTAAAAATTCCACTTTTGGACATTTTAGAGGACATTCTTTAATATTTTGTGTTTTTATGCATTATTACATATATTTATGGATTAATAATATTATAAATATAGTTTAAATTATATTTTTAAAAAAATGGTACATTGGCGCCTTCATTCGAATTTCCTGTATTTTCACTACCTATATATAAAACAATATCAATAATAATACGTTTATTTTCAATTCAATATAATATTATGATATGCAAATAACAAAACAAAATTATAATACATGAATATAAATTATAATACATTCAAATTTATATTTATTATACTAATAGCCAACTGTTTAAAAAGATAAGAACATAATTAACATCATGGTACCTATTCTAAGTGTCTCAACTCAACCAGATTTCACTCAAAAACGCTCTTAACATCCATTGAATTCATTGTGGTAATATGGCATAACGTTATGGATGTCAATCAATTCTCAAATGAATCTCACTACTTCTCTAGATAATGAAATCAGAAAAGTTACTATAGTGAGGAAATTGACAGTGTATAAAATTTAAAACGTTTGTTTTGCCGCTTAATTTACAGCATCAATATCCAAATATTTTTGGAAAAGCAAACAGTCAATTATTTTCAATATTTGTATTTACGAAGTAGTATTAAATCTGTGTGAAATTATAATAGCAATGGCGTTAATATACATAGAGAAGGATAGAACAAGATCGTTTGTTTTAGAAGATATACGAGATTTCCAAGTTCCTGCTTTCTGCTTCTTTATTCACATCCATAAAACAAACTATTCTATTTTTCTGCTCCGTTTTTTTTTTCTACACGCTATAGAAACTAAAATATGTAAAAAAAAAAAATCTTGTCATGAGCAGTAACTTCCCTTTAAAACAATATACTTGAAAACATAAGAAATATAACACAATTAAATGAATTTAAAGACGCTCTAAAATTCTATTTAATCGACAAAGCTTATTATATAGTGTAACCGCTTTTTACTTTCTTATACGCACTAATAGGTAAATTTTGTAATCATGAAAAATTTCGAACTCGAGATTTCAACGGAAATACACGTTTAGACCCACTTTGAATTGAATGTGACGGGATCCGCACAGAATGCCTACAGCATAAACGACTCACCGCTCATTGTGCCCACTCGTAAAACGTTCGGTTCGTCGTGTTTCCTTTCGTGTTTGACAAATCCGTCGAACGAACTTTCTATCAACTGACCAAGTTTGAAAATGTAAGCAAAGCCTCGAACCTATCGCTACTCGCGCTGAGCTCTGTAAACAACTAGTGGCTAGTAGAGAAAACATACAAGTCTGTAACACAACGTCGAATATATTAAGAATGATTTTTTATTATGACAGAAAAATAAATCCAAGTATGTTTAAATTATTGCAAATATGTATAAAATAATGTTCTGACCAATATAATTGCATTAGCACTTATTTAAAATGATTGATGATGATCATGTGTCTGTAGCATTCTCGGATCAAAAAATTTCATTAAGAAAAAGTGTTCGTCTCGTCGCCCTAATTCCGAAAATGTATATAACTTATATACTTGGATGTTAGTCGCCGCTCGCTCGCTCGTAAGACCAAATTTGTGCCCTCTACTCCTCTGAAGGTACCGGAGCGATTCACTCCAAATTTGGTACACATATTATTTGGCATCCCATTTGAATTCGCTCGCAGTTTAAATCAAATCGCCCGTATACTTCCCGAGTTATAGGGCCCCAAAATTTGGAGCCCCCTTAATACTGCCCTTATAAAAATAATTGAAATTCTTAAAAATTCTACTAAAAATTCTAAGATATTTTTTGTCTACAAGATTTTTTCATTTTGTTAACCCAAAGCCCGAAAAAAATTATTTAATATTATAATTTTGAATTTTAAAATATGCACTAAATTATTTTTTTATTAATATAATATAAATTTGGTACACATATTATTTGGCATCCCATTTGAATCCGCTCGCAGTATAAATCCAATCGCCCGTATACTTCCCGAGTTATAGGGCCCCAAAATTTAGAGCCCCCCTTAATACTGCCCTTATAAAAATAATTAATACACTTAAAAATTCTACTAAAATTTCTAAGATATTTTATATCTATAAGATTTTTTCATTTTGTTAATCCAAAGCCCGAAAAAAATTATTAAATATTATAATTTTGAATTTTAAAGTATGAACTAAAAATTTTTTTTATCAATATAATCTAAAATTAAATGTAAGACTTTTTACACCTATAACATATTTTCTAATTGTTAACCAAAAGGCCATAATAATTAAAAACCACTGTTTGCTACGCATATTTTACCTAAGGGCGAGCTCTGCGCGTTGGTGCGTTTTACGCGTACCAAATCTTGTTTTTTGTAAATGCTATTTTTTGCGAAAAATATGTTTTCAACAAAAGTTGCTAAAATAATTATTCTATAACCATATATGTATAATTTACCTCTCCAGAAATTATCATCCTCACGCTAAGAAATGCACAACAGACGTTAGATTATGTACTCATCTAATGGCGGACAGCAAAGATAATTTTAGTTCTAAATAGGCTGCATCGCGTTAAATTACTTTACGAATACACAAATATATTTGAGAATATGCATGCTATTTTATAGATACAAAATTTCAAACGAAAATGTATTTTTACACAATATGACATAATTTTGTATCAGAAAGTAGCTCTGTTTTGTATATTAAATATTGATAATGATAAGAAAGAAAATATACTGTTTTTTTTTAGATGCATTTCTGCCAAAAATAGTACTTTACCTTGTTGCTGGCTGACAGAGGTAAATGAGTATGGCAAATTAAGTTTCTATGAATTACGCATATTTTACTGGATATCATTCATATCCCAAGCTTTTGTTAAACGAAAAATTAAATGTAAAAAACAGAAGAATTTCTTACCAGCACCAGAAATTTTACGAAAAATGATTTTATTTAAATATAGATTTAAGAGACTTAAATCTTTATTGGATAAACACGAAAATAACAAAACACTAAGTACTTTTCAACGGAACAGCATCTATTTTTTAAATGATGCCGTAACATCATTTCCAAATGAAGAGTTTTTCAAAGACTATTTCGTGGAAATCACCACATTAACCATAAGTTCAATGAGTAAAAGGGTTTTCAAGATTGGCATAGAGATTCCAAAATGTCATTGGTGTGACATCAATATCCTTTTTTGTCCAAATTATTATCAATCCTTTTTGATACAACAAATATTTACTTAACAATTTTATACATTTATCTAGCAAACCATGTTCTGGAAATCACCCGGATTCTCGATGTGTTATAAGTGGCTATCAAATTCCTGGCATTTCCAAGTGGGAGTGTGTTAATTGTGGGCTACCTGCTCATGAAGAAATTGAGAAACATAAAGCAATCTGTCCAATATGTGATATTTTAATGGACTCAAACTATTAATAAATTCATATTTCATTAAAACATATTTTTATTGGCAGCTAAGCTAGCTGTCATAAGGTATACCTTCTAACCGTTCGTATTATGGCGATTATTGGCATAATACTTGATGGGAATATTATATGGTGTGTCAAGTACGTGTTCAAAATTCATCGTGATCTGCACAATAAGTCACGTTGGGCATACGAGACACGTGACAAGACACAGCTTATTGTATTCTGCGTTACCGTTGCTTTATTATTATAAGAATGTTGTTGTGTGGATAATAAGTAGTGATGGTAAGATTGATTGTGAGATTGAATGAAGAGTGTCCGTAGGTTGTAAGATTCTGAGTGCATTAGGAATTTTTGAGGATGCAAGATTATGTGTATACAACGGTGTGTTGGTGCCAACATTAACGTATGAAAGTGAGTGTTGGGTATGGAAGCATAAAAGTAGAGAGACTGCAATGGAAATGTGGTTTTTGAGAAGTATTTGTGGTATTAAAAGAAGAGACCGAAAGAGAAATGTATGGGTGTATGAGAAGTGCAACATTGAGTGTGTCAGTGATGGACAAATGCGATGGTTTGGTCATGTCGAGAGAATATCGAATGAAAGGTAAACAAAAATGATTTATATGGGTCATGTAAATGGAGTAAGAATGCGGGGTCACCCCCGAAATAAATGGATGAATGCAAAGCAAGTCGTGAGTAAGTGGAAAAAAGGGCGTGTATGAAAAGTTTAATATGTATAAATGAAGGTGAGGTTTGTAAGGATAGGGTTGAATGGAGGAAGATTATAAGAATGTGATTATAAAATTGAAAAGAGTTGTCTGCCACTCCAGTCATGGGAAAGGCGTGACGTTATGTATGTTTGTATGTTTATGTAAAATACTGTCATGTATGGATGTAATAATTGCATAAAATGGCAGCCAAAATTACGTAGGTGGTAGTATGACATACCCCCACGTGTACTCTCCAGGATTAAATTCATCCTACAATAGCAATATGTATTGTTTGTAGGGAAACGTACGTTAGTCTGTCTCTGTGAACGATTTAGAGCCAAAACTGTCGAACGTATGAAAAAAAAAGATATTGGTCAAATAGGGTCTGAGAAACAATTACTTGGAAATCGCTTGGTTACCCTAACCCATGTGTGTACTTAACGTTTTAAGCTCGCCGTACGAAGTACCGAAAAAGCTAAAGCATTCGGTCGTGTGTCTGTAGCATTTTCGGGTCAAAAAATATCATTAACAAAAAGTATTTGTCTCGTCGCCCTGATTCCAAAAATGTATATAACTTATATACTTGGATGTTGTCATCGCTCGCTCGCTCGTAAGACCAAATTTGTGCCCTCTACTCCTCTGAAGGTACCGGAGCGATTCACACCAAATTGATACACATATTATTTGCCATTCCATTTGAATCCGCTCGCAGTTTAAATCAGAGTCGCCCTTATACTTCCCGAGTAATAGGGCCCCAAAATTTAAAGCCCCCCCCTATATATATATATATATATATATATATATATATATATATATATATATATATATATTTAGTACATTCAATAGCAGTTTTCGACTAACAATTTTTCAGAATGTGATCAGAACCCTTGATCAAAATATGAATAATCTTAAATGTGAACAAACATGAAACAATATCTATAGGCTGTAAGGTAGGTAAGAAATGAAACAAAACAAGTGAAATTTTACAAAATTGTATATTAAAAATGACTAGATATAACACATTCATACAGTTGTAGATTATATCACAATACATTTAAAAAGATGTATATTACCAACTTGCCGAACAAATACCTTTAAAATCTACATTTTGTAAATGCGTATATTTTGGTACATACTTTTCGTTATAATATTTGTAAGAATTTTCGTTTACTAAATAATTATTATCCCAAAAAAACATACAACTTCTATTATCATTAGTTGGCAATGAATTCGAATCACTGTCGCTATTTACAGAAGTTTTGTAATTTTTATACCAGTTGGTATACATTTGATTTGAAAAATCCGGCCATTCTGATATATTATATGGTTCTGTTGTAACAGGAGAAGCGTTCATACCTAAACAAATTGCTAAGAGATTCGATGTTGTTTGACTCAATCCTCTAGTCAAACCACGTAGAAATCGATCTGTTTCCATGGGGTGGCCTTCTGTTAAGGTTTGGCTGAGGGCACCTATATAATTTCTGGCTAGGCGTAGGGTTTCAATTTTTGATAATTTTTGTGGTGCAGCGTGGATATCTGAATTTGTTTGTTGTATTGGAATACATCTAAAATAGAACCCCAATTTATTGCATACAAATAAAGGAAATTCTATAATTATAAAAATAACAAGCATAGGTACCCTATATATATAAAATATAATAATGCTTTATTTCGTTTCTAATGCATGCTACCATTGCATCTAAACAATATTAATACGTGTCGTAACTATAGTTATATGTAAATGAAAACATGTCTATTTTCAAAGTAAATTGTAATTGTTCAAAATTTAAATATCAAACATTTATAAGAATCATTTATAAGAGCCATCCGTTATCTCCGGTTGAAATATCCTTTTCAACAAGCATTGGTACAAGCACCAGTGCTTCCAGCTCGCCGTACCGGTGAGCAACATTAATAAAGATGACAGCAATTGTTGTTGCAATCATCCAACAATCAATCAATCATTTTAAATTTCAATATCATTGCTAATAAATTTTTTTTTTGATCTTCAGGTTCACAATCTGTAAAATCGTTGTAAATATAAAATGTCTTTTTGATATAATAAAAAAGAAGTTATGATTTTTTATTTCCTTTTATAGCCCCTGGGCTCACAATTTAAAAAAACTTTGTTTACATAAATACAAATTCCTAACATTTTTAAAAAATGACTGAGGGTAGTGTTTAGGAGGTTCCAAATTTTCGGGCCCTATAACTCCGGATCAGTGGCACCGGACAATTTTTAATGAAATTTGATACACATAATTTCCACGCCCCTCCTAAATACTTCCCTAGCCAATTTTAAAAGAAAATTCGAATTTTCTACTAAAAATTCTAAGATATTTTATATCGACAAACTTTTTGCAAATTATGAGCCCAGGGGCTATAAATAAACGTTTTTTTACATATAAAAATCATCATTTTATATTCATAGCTGTTTTACAGATTGAGAACCTGAAGACAGGGATGATGAGAGCCGGGTGTAGGGGTGCAAATTTTCCTGGGCCTGGAGCTGAAGAAAAAGCATTATTTTACGGGCAGGGTGGGCCCGTAAAATTGTAAGCACCGGGGCCTAAAATTTCTCTCGGCGGCCCTGCCTGAAAGCCCAAAAAAAACGATTAATAATAATAATATTGATATTTAAAATGTTGTTGATTGATTGTTTGTTGGATGATTGCAACAATAAATTTTGTACTCAAGCAATTCTAACGTTTTCATGACTGTATTTCATGTGATTGTTGTTCGCCAGTATAGCAAACTGTAAGCACTGATGCTTACACCAATGCTTGTTAAGGACAAAGTTGATCTGTTACAGACACATGACCAAACACTATAGCTGTCTTGTTCAATCGTACGACGAGCTACATTCTTTTTCCTAGAATATACGAATCTTAAATTCAATATAACGAGATTGGTTGTAGAGCGTTCACACACAGACTTCTTCAAAATGAATATTTCCATTATAATATCGACATCGATTTTTTTAGTGATCATTTTATTCTCTTTTATACTCAGCGATTAGCGTATAAGAAAGTAAAATATATTTAGAAAAGACTTTTTATATCTATAATTTTTTTCATATTTTTAGATTTTAAGCGCAAACCCCCTAAATAATGTTAAATATAATTTAGAGTGTAATAAAAATAATGTTAAATATAATTTATATACATTTTCGGAATCAGGGCGACGAGACGAACACTTTTTCTTAATGAAATTTTTTGATCCGAGAATGCTACAGACACACGACTGAATGCTTTAGCTTCTTCGGTACTGCGTACGGCAAGCTAACAAGATTTAGTACGCGTAGAACGCACCATATATATATATATATATATATATATATATATATATATATATATATATATATATATATATATATATATATATATATATATATATATATATATATATATATATATATATATATATATATATATATATATATATATATATATATATATATATATATATATATATATATATATATATATATATATATATATATATATATATATATATATATATATATATATATATATATATATATATATATATATATATATATATATATATATATATATATATATATATATATATATATATATATATATATATATATATATATATATATATATATATATATATATATATATATATATATATATATATATATATATATATATATATATATATATATATATATATATATATATATATATATATATATATATATATATATATATATATATATATATATATATATATATATATATATATATATATATATATATATATATATATATATATATATATATATATATATATATATATATATATATATATATATATATATATATATATATATATATATATATATATATATATATATATATATATATATATATATATATATATATATATATATATATATATATATATATATATATATATATATATATATATATATATATATATATATATATATATATATATATATATATATATATATATATGTATATATATATATATATATATATATATATACATATATATATATATATATATATATATATATATATATATATATATATATTAATATGCATATTGATTTAATATACGGTTTCCTAATTACAATACATGTATAGGGAAACGAATTTCAAAACTTTTTTTTCGAAAAGAACATTTTAAACAAAAGTTGCTTGAAATTTTAATGTCATCAACTTTTATAATAACTACTTATTCTCCAACTCAAGCAATTTCCGAGATATTGAAAAGTAGCATGAACTGTTGAATAAACTTACATTCATAACATTTTGCCTTCAACAATACTTGCAATTATAGAAGCAAGTAATGAAAAATTAAAATATTCAATAAACAAATTTCTTTCATTGTTGTTCTATCTTTTTTTTTTTGTTAAACCATAAATACGTCTCCAAAATATAACATCCACAGCAGTGATTAGATCTTTAATAAATTAAATTTTGGCACAAATCCTTGATAAAATGTTACGAAAATAAATCACATATGAGTGTCTAACGCTAAGGTGCTCGTAAAATATTTCGACATACCTCCGTAATTTGTCCAAAGCTGCGTTCAATCCATGCATTCGATGTCGTTCACGTGCATTTGCTTTACACCTTCTTATGCGCACTTTTTGTATTCGTGTCTTACATGTTGGTACTATCATGGTTTTTTTGTGCTTAATACATCCATCTTTATCCATGGCAACGATTTGAAAATAGTTAAACTACCACGACCGGAAGTATTTATAAGCACGGCAATCCTTATCGTCAATAACTTTATTGACATTTCCACTTGAAATTAAATTGCTGTTGATTACTATATCTTGTATACACACACACACACACACACACACACATATGTCAAGTGAATGCAAATGATAATGCAAAAGTTTTATTGGATTGTTTACTTATCCCACCATATGTCACATATAGAACCATATGTTCCCGTAGGAGTACCTACTCTAATGAGATTTTTGTTGAAATAAATATTCTTCTATCGCTTTAATTACCCATACTACCATATGACATATTATTCATAAGTTATTGTTATATTATGAGTTATGCAAATGAGATTCACCAATCACCACTGTCCCAAGTAAGTTTAAAATTTGTAGTAGCAACATAATGAAATTTGAGAATAACTGGCTAAAATTTTGTTAGAATAAACTAAATATATGAATTCCTGTAAACTAAAACCTTATGAAAGTCCTGCAACAATTTTAATATTTACAAAATTTAAAATATCTTAGAATTTATAGTAAAAAGTTCTAAAAATTTTAAAAGTTGACTAAGGCCTGTACATTTTGGGGCCCTATAACTCCGGAACTGTACACACGATTGGATTTAAAATGCGAGCGGAACTTCACGGAACGGCACGGAAATGATATGTATATAAAATGACATTAAAATTAGCTCGGTCAGTTCAGGGGAGATGGGTCCGGTCCACAAAGTTGGTCTTACGAACGAGGGAGCGACATAATCCAATGATATAAGTTATATACATTTTCGTAATTAGGGTGACGGGACAAATAGTTTTTCTTAATAAAAATGTTTGATCCGAGAATGTTAAAGACACAAGACCAAACACTACTACTATAGTACTATCATACGACGAGCTAATAATCTCATTGAGAATGTTACCTGGTAACCGAATTGATTTATTTATTGTGCTATACTTATTTCTTTTTGTATTTTTGGTTGGGAATCAGGCGTGACAGTAAAATATATTTAAAACGTAAACATGTCTATTATTTATATAACAGAACACGATGAATTAATATACGATGTTATCAAAGCTAAAAAGAAAATGGAAAAAAGAATCTATAGGTAAATATACTCATTGTATAGCATATTGAAAGTTGACGAGAATGGTTACAGCATTATGATGATTCGAAATGTAGAAATGATAGCATGAATGAAAAGGGTGCTATTTTAAATTGCATATGTATTACAATTTCTTAGATATACACCTGATCTAGTAGTACCTGACATAGCGATAAGTGGAAAGCAGAAATGTGGTACTATGGGTCCAGCAAGTTATACACCTCCAAATCCACGAAACTTTTTACGAAAAAATGCGAAGAAAACGTTGATTAAAAAGAGACCTGAAAGTGGTGAGCATCCACGTTATGAGAAACCAAAACTTCCACCAATTCCACATTACAAGCATGTCAAACAAGAAATAGAAAAGGAGAAAAATTTCATTAAAAAAAATGTTAAAATTCTTTTGAAGAAAACGTTTCCAAAGAAAGAGCCAAAATTTGTGGACACTAGAAATGGAGCTGTACATAAAGTTGAAAAATCAGGCTTAGACCCATATTATATTAAATCACATAAGTTTGGGAAACCACCAGCTTATTTATTAAGCCGTGTAGCTAAAAAGAACCGAGAACTGCAACATGCATCAGATAAAGAACATCTAAATACCCTCTCC